>PVJH01036425.1:0-18808 GCA_004026705.1 Nesogale talazaci | reverse complement strand
GGTGGTGGGAGTAGGAGGCCCAGCCTTTGCTCCTGGGAGCTGGAATTGAACCTCCAATCCAGTGGGCCACTACGCCACCTGGGCTCAGCCAAGCACTATCATTCTTAACCCGGCAGGAATCTGTCCTAATTTATTCAATCTTTTTTGTTTTGTTTTTTACCATGACCAGGAAATCCAGTTTCTTAAACCACTGGTTCGTGTGAACACACTTAGAAGCCCAAATTTCTGGTTTCAATTCTGGCTCCACCCTTACCAAATCTGTGGCAACATGTGAAGTGTAAGGTGTCTAAATGGCTCAGTCTGTTTCCTACATAACCGGGTTCTCTGTAGGCACAGGAGCTCCTAGCCAAGAGCCCGGAGCATGGCAAACTTTCAAGTGGTCTCTCATGTGATCATTTTAACTAGTTTAATTGAAGCAAATAGCGATCCCTATCCTGCCTCCTGCTGCAGTGTGTGATGCAGATAAAAGGAAGAACGTGGTAGGTGTGCTGCAGGAGAAAGAGGAGGCTTTTGGCGCCTGTAGAGTTTGTTTCAGAAAGCCACGGGGCACTTGCACTCGGCCCTCCAGGTGTTCCATGGGTTGGAATAGACTCGATGGCTGTGAGCTTAGACTTTTTCAGGTGTACCAGCACTTGAGTGTTGTGAGGGGATGTTAGATATTGTGTTTTATATTGCATCTCTGGTAAAGTGTTGCATTTCACATGCACGGGTAAATAACATTTGCCTTTTTTTTTCTCTTCCTTCTTTTAGAGAATAGTATTGTTTATAGCCACACTCTACAAACTTTACAAGAAGGGTTCAGATTTTTTTCAGGCTTTAGCGTCCAACTCGGAAACAAACGTTTTATCGACTCAAGGAAATAAAAATCTCTTCCTGTCCTTGGGTCTGCAAGAGAAAATCTTGAAAAAACTCCAGATGGTGGAAAACAAAGTCAAAGACCTGGAGGGGATAATCATCTCTCAAAAGCCTGCTTCTAAGAAAGAGTGCTCCTCCGAGCCTTACTGCAGCTGCTCCGACTGCCAAAGCCCGCTGGCCACATCAGGGTTTACCTCCACGTCCGAAATGTGATGGACTCCACCCTTCCAGGAAAGCACTCCTTCCCTCATGTACGCGCTACTGTATCAATAAAGATAGAGAACTATATTGAAATCACCCTATGAAGACTGGCTTTCTCTTTAGTGGGGCCCACCTTCCACTTGTATGTGGTGGGCAGGGTGGGATGGGCTATACCCTTTCGCTTTAGTCTCATTAGCTCACTGCCATCGAGTCGATTCTGACTCCTCGTTCTCCTGTCCAGCAGGGCTTGCTGTCATTAGGGGCTGTTCTTTCTGTTCCGACCCATAGCAACCCTGTGCACAATAGAACAAAACGCTGGCTGGTCCCGCGCCATCCGCACAGTCGTTCCTGTCCTTGAACCTGTTGTTGCAGTCACAGTGTCCATCCGAGGAAGGACGGAGCTGAGCAGGGAGGCACGTGCCAGCCTTTCCACTAGGTGAGTGTGTGCCCTGATGGGAGAAAGGAGTTAGTGCAGATGGTAGTATAGAAACTGGATATGTTACTTTAAAGTCCTAACTGTGAGCAAGTCGTCCTTCGCCTGCGCCTCCCAAAAAGTATGCTTCTAGTAGTTGAAAGACTTTGTCATTCATTATCCAGCATCTAAATGACATCTTTTTCATTTGGTGTACACACAAACAGCAATATACTGAAGAGAAGATCCGCCAATCCCCAAAGTGGTGTCTTGTCTTGGGACTTTCCATTGGTGAGTGTAGTCTTGGCCCATTGCCTAAGAACCCTGGGAGTGGTGGGGCTGTGCATCGGGCTGTGACCTGCTTGGTCGCCATTTGAAGCCACCAGCAGCTCCATGGGAGAAAGACCATACAGGTTCTATTCCCATGAACAGAGTCTTGAAAACTCAGGTGATGGCTGTGAGTCAGTATTGATTCAATGGAAGGGAATTTGCTTTTTTTCTTATTTATTTTTTTTAGGTTTGGCCCACTGCAATAATGTCAAAGTGCTATGTAAATGAGACACTACAGTATAATGTGTGCAAAAGCCGAGGTGGTACTGGCAAAATCAGGGCAGAGCTAGGAGAGACTTTGCAAAGATAGCATAAAGTCGGCCCGGAAAGTATTGTAAACAGATAATGAAATGAAAGGCATTTGCACTGGTTTATACATCCGCCCAAAAGCCCACTGCCTTGAAATGCCAATTCATAGTGACCTGAGTTTTCCAAGCAAATAAATCTTTATGGAAGCAGTCAGTCTCGTCTTTTCTCAAGGAACTAGTGAGCTTGAAGTGATGACTTTAAGGTTTGCTATTGAATGCTTGGCGAAAGGCACCACCAGGGCTTCTTTGGTGGTAGCATAACATAGGTGTATTAAAAAAAAAACACCAATCTGGAGAATAGATAATTTCAGGATGTCTGAAAAGCCAAACACTCCCATTGAGTTCTCTCCAACTCATATTGACCCAATAGGACGGGTCAATGGGTCAATGCCCTGTGGGTTTCAAGACTGACTATGGGAAGAGGAAGCCTCTTTCTCCCACGGAACAGCATACCATGTAAGCCACGGTGTCACCAGAGTTCCTAGGATGGTTGAAGCATCGGGTATATTCCAAGATACAATGAGCAATTTGGGTTTGAGGCAAGATCGACTAGCCTCATTCTCCAGGCAACTTTTATCAGCTGTGTGATAAACAACAGTTGGGATTCATTAGCAATGTGCTGAATCTGGCAGTTCAGGTGAGAAGTCTTCACTGCACTGCTGAAGGGATGCTACCCAATCTTTTAAATTACAGTTTTTTTGTGCTACACGGTTGAGTGGCAGAGGCTTCTGTGAGGCTCTGGATGAAATGGAGCAGAACGAGTAGACTCTGGAAAGTGAAGAAAACAAGAGCGAGCCATAGCTTTCTTGGCTTAAAAAAAGAGAATATTGAATGACATTCCTTTATTTCATATTGGCTTCCCAGGATTTACTATTTACCAGAATGTACATCCTTTGCAATGATTTAAATTTATGATTAAATCCTCTAAATAGTTCATTATACTTTCAAATAGTTCTAGTAAATTGTAGATAGACCTTGCGATTCTTAAATCTTTTTACTGGGGGCTCATACAACTCATCACAATCCATCTATCCATCCATTATGTAGAGTACATTTGTTGCCATCATCATTCTCAAAACATTAGGACACACCAAGTGGGAAAGGCTTCTCATTTTTCCCCCCTCACGAATCTGTGATAATTTATAAATTATTTTTTCATGTCTTACATTGACTGGTATTTTCCTTCACCCATTTTTCTGTTGTCGGTTCCCCCTCACCTCCTTTCCCTTCCTCTCCTGGTATCAATGCTCATTATTGATTCAGAGGTGTTAATCTGTCCTGTTCCCTGTTTCCAGCTAATTTGTATCCATGTACATGCTCTGGTCTAGCCGGATTTGTAAGGTGGAATTGGAGTCATGGTAGTGGTGGGGAAGAAGCACTGAAGAATTGGAGGAAAGATGTGCTTCGTTGGTGCTATACTGCACCTTGACTGGCTTGTCTCCTCCCCTTCTGTAAAACCCAGTGAAATCACTTTTATAATGCAGCCTACAAAAGCGACATACAGCAAGTGAATTACTGCCACCATCCATTTAATATATGGGCTGCTGAAGCAAGCACAACCACCATCCATTTAAATAACACATGAAAGAAAAATGGAAACAGGGCTGAGCCCCAATGGTGTAGTGGTTGTGCGCAGGACTGTGGCCCACTGGGATGGAGGTTCGATTCCAGCTCCACAGAGCAAAGGCTGGGCCTCCTACACCCACCACCTGAGGGCAGTGATGCTCCCCCCAAAAAAGAAAAATGGAAACAACCATTCCTGAGAGAAAACAGTATAGTGGCGCCTCAAAAAATTAATAACAATGTATACTATGTTCGTTGCAACCCTATTCACAGTAACAAAAAAATGAAAACTAGGTGACTATCAGTGGATGAGTGGAAAGAGAATGCTACTCAGCCAAAAAGAAGGATGGCTCCTCAAAATATTTTATAGTGTAAATTAACCTGAAGGACTTTGTGCTGTTGGAATAAGTCAGTTACCCACTGCCATGGAGCCTTGACAGGGTTTCCAAGGCTTCAAATGTTCCTGAGTAGTAGCTGGTGGGGTTGGACCACTGACCTTTCTGATAGCAGTACAATCCATATTTTCAATTAGCAATAATCACGCCTTGGATAAACCTCACTGGCTATGATATTGCCACTGCGCAAAGCTACAATCCATATTTGACAGGTCAATCTCAAAGATTACAAGAATAGGTATATAGGGGATATTTTTAAAGTTCTTGAAAAAACAAAATTTTCAAGGACTTTTGAAGACCATATATGTGGGTGTATACATATATGCATGCATATATATATTCATATAGTGGCAGTTATCTTAGACTAACCAAACATGATTGATTTTTAAGGGGTACAGGCTTAAAACTACAGTCTTCTAGGATAATAGTCAATTAGCATAACAGATTCCATAAAGTTTATGTTTTATATCTTTGGTGAATAGCATTTTGGGTCTTTAAAGCAAGGATTGACCCTCTAAGAGACAACTGTTGGAGCAAAGGAGAAAAGGAAACCAGATACTTAGAAATGAAATTAGTCAAGAATAGTCTACATGAACCAATCTCATTTACCAAGAGAACTAGGTGGTGCCCACTACCAGCTGTTCCTGTCAGGGTCACAATAGATGGATCCTGGCAGATGGGAGAAAACTGGAACAGAGCTTCACGTTCTTGAAAAAAACATACTGGACTGGTTGACAATGGAAGACTCCATGGAACTCCTGCCATGGATGATACTCTGTAAGCCTTGAACCGAGACAAGAGTAACATTTCAGCAACATAACAGATTGGCTCTGAAAGGGAAGCATACCACTCATAAATCCATGAGCACTGTGCTTCTTTAAGAAAGAAAAAAATGTGTGCTCGCTTCGGCAGCATATGTACTAAAAAAAGAAAAAATCTAATTAAGTGAAATTGTCAACAACTACTTTAAGAACAGATGACAAAGTGGATTATTGGAAACAGAACAGCAGAAATAATGAGTGTCCACATCATGTGAGGAATGTAACCAATGTCACCAACTAATTTTAGTAGAAACTGTTCAATCAGAGCATAATTACCTGTGTACTTTTACTGAAAGCACAAATATGTTGATCATTAGGATCAGTTTCCTCTTTCTCTCCATATTGCCCTCCTACCCTAATGGTACCACTACTCTCATTTCTGTCCAGAATTCTTTTTCTGTCCTGGATTCCATGTGTTGAGAAATCATCTATACCAGCCACTGGAAAATCTTATAAATAGCAGAACACTGTCTGATGCAGCACCCTAATGAGTCTCGGGTTGGAAGGCACTCAAAATACAATGGAGGGAAAAGGTGGGTTCTGAAAGTAGCCCTAGTGATATGGATAGAACCCTGTGGTTTAGTGTGGGATGAAGACAGAATTATTATACTCTAGATTATTAAGCAAGCAATTTACCAACATTTAGTATGCTAGTCATTCTTACTGAAACCCCCAATTTTATGAGGGCTTTGCATGACTCAAGTTAGGATAGTGAACTGCTTCCCTCAAGGCCTGTTGGTGGGATTCAAGAGTCATTGTCAATGACCCCTAACAATATAGACCTGTTCACCTACCCCCGGGAGCCTGGAATCTTTCCTTATCACATCCCTCTCCTCTTAGGAGGCATCCCAAAACCATTATCATTTTATAGCCCTTAAGACAGCCCCTGCTTGCAGCATGTCCTGATCGGTGACTAGAGAAATAATGTGTCCCTATTTGGCTACTTAAACAGGGAAAATTAGTTGTCGTGACCCTCACTCCTGACCCTCGCTGCTGACCCTGAGCGCCGGATGCTCTCAGCAACTCATCCTCATCTTGTAATTCCCTGTCTCTCTCCATCTCCACGTGGACCACCACACGGGGTGGAGGTGAGCATGTTACCCTGATGTTATGTATGTCTGACTCATTGTTACTTTCTTTCTCTCTCTGTCATGATCTCTATATTGTTATTATAATAAATAATAATTATCGCTGCACAACTGCCTGTTGAACCCTTGCTGTAAGTGTATCAGAGGATTGATCTCCCCCTGATTAGTGATGACATGTTGGGTTGCTAACTGCAAGATCAGTAGTTCAAAACCACTAGCTGCTCTGTGGGACAAAGATGAGGCTTTCTATTCCTGTGAACAATTTCTGTTTTGGAAATCCACAGAGACAGTTCCACTCTGCCCTATAGTGTTAATCCGAGTCAGACTCTGTGACAGTGAGTTTGGGTTTGCTCTGTTTTTTCAATGAGTGACATGGATAGAGCAAAGTTATTGTGATTTCTAATTGCTGACGGGATCTAACTCAAAACGAGAAGAAGCAGCTACAAGCACCCATTAATAATCAGGACATGGGATTATGAAGTATGAATCCATGAGAACTGGAAACTGTCAGAAGTGGAATGGAATGTTTAAAGATCTATATTCTAGGCATTAGTGAGATGAAATGGACTGCCCATTCTGAATCAATCATGACTTTCTGGGCTGGGAATGACAAAGTCAAGAGGAATGATGTCACATTCCTCATCAAAACACATTCAAGAGCTATCTCAAGGTACAATGCTATATATGATAGAATATCTATAAGCTTATAGAGAGCAATTAATACACTGTTAAAGTGTACATACCACAATGTTGCAATATTGAGGTGTTTTAAGAGCAAAATATTGAACAACACAGGAAGCACAAAAGAAGTATATAGGCTGAGCCCGGGTGGCGTAGTGGTTGTGCGCGGGACTGGGCCCACTGGCTTGGCAGTTCAAATCCAGCAGTAGCTCTGCAGGAGCAAGGCTGGGCCTCCCACTCCCACCAGGGGCCAGTGATGCCAAAAAAAGAAAAAGAAAGATACAAAGTGACAGTAGCAAAAAGAATTGGTTAAAAAAGGAAAAGAGTTGGTCAGCATCCAGCCATTTCAAGAAGTAGCACATGACCAAAGGAACTGAAGGAAGAAGTCCAAGCTGCACCGAAGCGTCAGTGGAAAAGAAGGCTCCAAGAATGGACAGAATATTAGTTGAAATGTTTCAACAAACTGATACAGAGGAAAAGCACTCATTAGGCTATGCAAACGTAGAGGGAAGACAGTTATCCAAGCAACTACTGGAAGAGATCCAGCTGGTGCACATTTCAAAGAAAAGTGACCCATGAAAATGCAGAGATTGGGCTGAGCCCTGGTGGCGTAGTGGTTGTGCGCGGGATTGCGGCCCACTGGGCTGGTGGTTCAAATCCAGCAGTGGCTCTCCAGGAGCAAGACTGGCCCACCTATGCCCACCAGAGAGCAGTGATGTCTGTCCCCCACCCTACCCCCCAAAAAACTAAAGTGCAGGGATTATCTCACAATATTATTAACATCGCAGGCAAGTAACTTTTTATGGAGATAATTAAAAATGTCTGCAGCAATACATTGACCAGGAACAACCAGAAATTCAAAGTGGATTCTAAAGAGAAAGTGGAACAATGTCTGATGGATGTTAGTGGAAAGAGAATACAAGAAAGATGCTTACATGTGTGTGATTTTGACTAGGCAGAAGCATCCAATGGTGTCGAATTTCAGAAAACTTAATTGTGCTTACATAGAACCTATTCACAGAACAAGAGGCAGTAATTTGAACAGAAAAAAGGGACAGCTACTGTCTGGTTTAAAATCAGGAAATGTGTGTCAAAATTGTGTCTTTTCACCATCCTTAATTTGTACGCTAGACAAGTCATCTGAGAAGGTGGGCTGTATGCGAGAGAAAGAGGATTAGAGGAAGGGTCATTAGCCACCTGCAATACAACCTTGCTGAGTGAAATCAAAGGGCTTGTGCATATTTCCAAAGACAAAAAGAACAGCTGCTACTGCTGATGGGCAAGTAAAACATCTCATAAGATTTGTCTCATTTCTAGTGTTTAGAGTTATGATCACATAGGCCATGCCAACCATCATCCTTACGACTGATCTTCATGCTTCTGTTTTTTCCCTTATTGTTTAATCTGCAAGACAGAGCAATTGTTTGACCTTGGCTGCATGCAGCAGTCGAGGAAGGATAGGACCTTGTGGCAGTCAGCTAATCTGGTGTCACTTTGAGAATTAAGAGTGTAGGGGTGGAGTCTAGCCTGTCAATCTGGAGATAACTAATGAGACCTCTGTGTGGGCATGGCTTTCTCCTGAGAATTCTGGGGACACCGGGTATATTTCCCTTTGGGGGTGAGAGATTTACAACTCAGTCCCTTGGAGACGCTCTACTGACAAGACACAAGGCTGACTCCCTGTGAGATATCTCGGAGGAGAAGCCACATGGGCTTACCCTGACAATCAAGCCTCTGAAGCCAGAAAAGTCACAGAGAGACTCCTGCCAGTGCTGAGATCCTTGAGAAGCCACAGAGAGGCCCTTGCCAGCACTGAGATGCTGTTATTGAACACACAAGACTTCACCCACTTGCCTGTGACTGTCCTGGTGCCATTGCATGTGTCCCACGAATCTGAAGAGGACTTATAGATTGATATCGGACATGTGGGCTAATATCGGCCTTATGGGCTTGGACTGCACTGGGTTGGGATGTTTTCTCAATGTTCCATTCCTCTTGTATATAAACCTCTCCCTTAAATACATACATGTGTCTATGGATAACACAGACCCCATATTAAACACTAAGGAGAAAATAGGAGCCCTGGAATCCATGTCAGATTGCTTCCTGATGGGTTTTTGAGGCTTGATGGGAGTAGAAATATGGCCAGTGTTACTCCCTACTGGTGGGTCCAGATTGCCGATCATGTGGACTGCAGCCCAATGCATAACCACAGTGCCACCAAGGCTGTCTACTATGTAGATGATCAAAATGAAACAATTCCAAATTCCAGCAGACATAACTTTGTTACTAATCTTTTTTTGGGGGGAGGGCACCACTACCCTCTGGTGGTTGTGGGAGCTACTCAGCCTTGCTCCCAAAGAGCTGCTGCTGGATTTGAACCGCCAAGCCAATGGGCCGCAGTCCTGCACTCAGCCACGACGCCACCGGGGCTCAGCCTGTTACTAATCATTTTTTTTTTTTTTTGGTGGGCATCACTGCCTCTGGTGGTCATGGGCGCTGCCCAGCTGCCGCTGGATTGGAACTGCCAAGCCTGCGGGCTGCAGTTCCGCACTCAACCACTTAACGCCACCGGGGCTCAGCCTGTTACTAATCTTTTTAAGAAGGTAAAACAAAACCCCCCAAAAAGAAGGTAAAACTTTATTGGAAATGTATCCCTTGGATGATGCTTTCCCCTAACACACACATGGATGTGAATATTTCTTGCTGATAGGTTAACAGGCCTCAGTTTTAATTCAATTCTTATTTTTTGTTGTTTTTATAAGTCATTTTATTGGAGTCTTTTATAGCTATTATAACAATGTATGCAGATCAATTGTATCGAGCACATCTGTACATATGTTGACATCATTTTCTTTTTAAAAAAATCATTTTATTGGAGACTTGTACGACTCTTACCACAGTCCATCCATCCATCCATCGTGTCAAGTACTTTTTTTGCTCTCATCATTTTCAAAACATTTTCTTTCTACTTTGATCCTTGGTACCAGCTACTCTTTCCCTCTTCTTCCCCCACGCTCCCACTCTTGTGACCCCTTGATAAATGAAAAGTTATTTCCATGTCTTACACCATCTGCTGTCTGCCTTTATAAGAGCTCACAACACACAGGGAATTCAGGGCAGATAATGAGAATAGCGATACTGGGAGGGGAAGGGGAAGGTGGGGAGAGAAAGGGGGAACCAATCACAATGATCAACACATAACCCCTTCCCAGGGGGATGATGGACAACAGAAAAGTGGGTAGAGGGAGACAGTGGTTGGTGTATGACGTGGGGGAAATTTATAAATTATCAAGGGTTTGGAAGGGAGGGTGTGGGAAGGGGAAATGAGCTGCTATCAAGGGTTCGTGTAGAAAGAAACTATTTGGGGGCTGAGCCCCGGTAGTGTAGTGCTTGAGTGCAGGACAGCGGCCCACTGGGTTGGTGATTCAAATCCAGCAGCAGCTCTCCAGAAGCAAGGCTGGGCCTCCCACTCCCACCAGGGGGCAGTGATGCCCACACACACACACACACACAAACTTGAAAATGATGGCATCATATGTACAAATGTACCTGACACAATGGATGGATGTATGAATTGTGATAAGAGCTGTAAGAGCCCCCACTGAAGTGATTTTTGAGAAGTTGCAGGTCTGCTGACCCTTACGCATGTTTTCTAAATGAATCCGATGAGGTGCCAAGTCTTGCCCTAAGGCTGAGGTCTAATTTTGGGATTCCTCAGAGACTTTGTTGCTTCTCTCCCCTTGCTGCCCTGGTATGTGTGAGGCCAGACCAGGCAGAATTTCTGCACCGTGCCCCCTGCAGCACTGTGGGTCAATGTGGGGATGTCACGTTTCATGGTGCGGCTGGCTCTAAGGTCCTTTCTGTGCATTGGCTGCTTCAATCAGGAGTGTCATCCTCAGAGTTTGATGGGCCAGGATGCAGTCGTCTCTCTCTCTCACTCTTAGTTTGCTCTGTGGGGTCTGGGTAGACCCACCATTCTCCCCGACTATATCTTCAGTGCTGTCCTTTGTATCTTACCTTTTTTCAATTATGTAAGTTACTAAGAAATATTATTTGTTCATAACCTGAATGATAGTCATTGTTACAGCAAGATCAATTCTTTAATTTCCTTTTGAGTTAGGCCAAAAATGTTCATCGAGGGCTGAGCCCCGGTGGTGTAGTGGTTGTGCGCAGGACTGCGGCCCACTGGGATGGAGGTTCAATTCCAGCTCCACAGGAGCAAAGGCTGGGCCTCCTACTCCCACCACCAGCGGGCAGTGATGCCCCAAAACAAAAACAAACAAGAAAATGTTCATTGAATTTTATTTCTAATTTTTTTGGGGGGTGCATCACTGCTCTCTGGTGGTGGGAATAGGAGGCCCAGCCCCACTGCTGGAATTGAACCTCTGTCCCAGTGGGCCGCAGTCCCGCGCACAACCACTACGCCACCGGGGCTCAGCCCTTTTATTTCTAATTTTTATCCTTAATTTTTTTTATCCTTAATTTTGTTGCAAGAAATAATTGGAAGGTATTACAAAAGAATTTATTAAAGCGTGATTAATTATTTACTTTCTCAAGTGACCTTTAATTATACTGGTTAATCTTTTTTTGGGGGAGACATCACTGCTCTATGGTGGGAGTAAGTGGGCCAGTCTTTGTGCGTGGAGAGCCACTGCTGGAATTGAACCTCCATCCCAGTGGGCCGCAATCCCGCGCACAACCACTACGCCACCAGGGCTCAGCCCAATCTGCATTTTCTTGGGTCACTTTTCTATTTATTTATTTATTATTTTTTTAGGCATCACTACCCTCAGGTGGTGGGAGTAGGAGGCCCAGCCTTTGCTCCTGGGAGCTGGAATTGAACCTCCAACCCAGTGGGCCGCAGTCCCACGCACAACCAGTACGCCACCAAGGCTCAGCCCAGTCTCTGCATTTTCTTGGGTCACTTTTCTTTGAAATGTGCACCAGCTGGATCTCTTCCAGTAGTTGCTTGGATAACTGTCCTCCCTCTACGTTTGCATAGCCTAATGAGTGCTTTTCCTCTGTATCAGTTTGTTGAAACATTTCAACTGATATTCTGTCCATTCTTGGAGCCTTCTTTTCCACTGACGCTTCGGTGCAGCTTGGACTTCTTCCTTCAGTTCCTTTGGTCATGTGCTACTTCTTGAAATGGCTGGATGCTGACCAACTCTTTTCCTTTTTTAACCAATTCTTTTTGCTACTGTCACTTTGTATCTTTCTTTTTCTTTTTTTGGCATCACTGGCCCCTGGTGGGAGTGGGAGGCCCAGCCTTGCTCCTGCAGAGCTACTGCTGGATTTGAACTGCCAAGCCAGTGGGCCCAGTCCCGCGCACAACCACTACGCCACCCGGGCTCAGCCTATATACTTCTTTTGTGCTTCCTGTGTTGTTCAATATTTTGCTCTTAAAACACCTCAATATTGCAACATTGTGGTATGTACACTTTAACAGTGTATTAATTGCTCTCTATAAGCTTATAGATATTCTATCATATATAGCATTGTACCTTGAGATAGCTCTTGAATGTGTTTTGATGAGGAATGTGACATCATTCCTCTTGACTTTGTCATTCCCAGCCCAGAAAGTCATGATTGATTCAGAATGGGCAGTCCATTTCATCTCACTAATGCCTAGAATATAGATCTTTAAACATTCCATTCCACTTCTGACAGTTTCCAGTTCTCATGGATTCATACTTCATAATCCCATGTCCTGATTATTAATGGGTGCTTGTAGCTGCTTCTTCTCGTTTTGAGTTAGATCCCGTCAGCAATTAGAAATCACAATAACTTTGCTCTATCCATGTCACTCATTGAAGAAACAGAGCAAACCCAAACTCACTGTCACAGTCTGACTCGGATTAACACTATAGGGCAGAGTGGAACTGTCTCTGTGGATTTCCAAAACGGAAATTGTTCACAGGAATAGAAAGCCTCATCTTTGTCCCACAGAGCAGCGAGTGGTTTTGAACTACTGATCTTGCAGTTAGCAACCCAACATGTCATCACTAATCAGGGGGAGATCAATCCTCTGATACACTTACAGCAAGGGTTCAACAGGCAGTTGTGCAGCGATAATTATTATTTATTATAATAACAATATAGAGATCATGACAGAGAGAGAAAGAAAGTAACAATGAGTCAGACATACATAACATCAGGGTAACATGCTCACCTCCACCCCGTGTGGTGGTCCACGTGGAGATGGAGAGAGACAGGGAATTACAAGATGAGGATGAGTTGCTGAGAGCGTCCGGCGCTCAGGGTCAGCAGCGAGGGTCAGGAGTGAGGGTCACGACAACTAATTTTCCCTGTTTAAGTAGCCAAATAGGGACACATTATTTCTCTAGTCACCGGTCAGGACATGCTGCAAGCAGGGGCTGTCATAAGGGCTAGAAAATGATAATGGTTTTGGGATGCCTCCTAAGAGGAGAGGGATGTGATAAGGAAAGATTCCAGGCTCCCGGGGGTAGGTGAACAGGTCTATATTGTTAGGGGTCATTGACAATGACTCTTGAATCCCACCAACAGGCCTTGAGGGAAGCAGTTCACTATCCTAACTTGAGTCATGCAAAGCCCTCATAAAATTGGGGGTTTCAGTAGGAATGACTAGCATACTAAATGTTGGTAAATTGCTTGCTTAATAATCTAGAGTATAATAATTCTGTCTTCATCCCACACTAAACCACAGGGTTCTATCCATATCACTAGGGCTACTTTCAGAACCCACCTTTTCCCTCCATTGTATTTTGAGTGCCTTCCAACCCGAGACTCATTAGGGTGCTGCATCAGACAGTGTTCTGCTATTTATAAGATTTTCCAGTGGCTGGTATAGATGATTTCTCAACACATGGAATCCAGGACAGAAAAAGAATTCTGGACAGAAATGAGAGTAGTGGTACCATGAGGGTAGGAGGGCAATATGGAGAGAAAGAGGAAACTGATCCTAATGATCAACATATTTGTGCTTTCAGTAAAAGTACACAGGTAATTATGCTGATTGAACAGTTTCTACTAAAATTAGTTGGTGACATTAGTTACATTCCTCACATGATGTGGACACTCTCATTATTTCTGTTCTGTTCTGTTTCCAATAATCCACTTTGTCATCTGTTCTTAAAGTAGTTGTTGACAATTTATGCTTAATTAGATTTTTTCTTTTTTTAGTACATGTGCTGCCGAAGCGAGCACACATTTTTTTCTTTCTTAAAGAAACACAGTGCTCATGGATTTATGAGTGGTATGCTTCCCTTTCAGAGCCAATCTGTTATGTTGCTGAAATGTTGCTCTTGTCTCGGTTCAAGGCTTACAGAGTATCATCCATGGCAGGAGTTCCATGGAGTCTTCCATTGTCAACCAGTCCAGTATGTTTTTTTCAAGAACGTGAAGCTCTGTTCCAGTTTTCTCCCATCTGCCAGGATCCATCTATTGTGACCCTGACCGGAACAGCTGGTAGTGGGCACCACCTAGTTCTCTTGGTAAATGAGATTGGTTCATGTAGACTATTCTTGACTAATTTCATTTCTAAGTATCTGGTTTCCTTTTCTCCTTTGCTCCAACAGTTGTCTCTTAGAGGGTCAATCCTTGCTTTAAAGACCCACAATGCTATTCACCAAAGATATAAAACATAAACTTTATGGCATCTGTTATGCTAATTGACTATTATCCTAGAAGACTGTAGTTTTAAGCCTGTACCCCTTAAAAATCAATCATGTTTGGTTAGTCTAAGATAACTGCCACTATATGAATATATATATGCATGCATATATGTATACACCCACATATATGGTCTTCAAAAGTCCTTGAAAATTTTCTATTTTTTCAAGAACTTTAAAAATATCCCCTATATACCTATTCTTGTAATCTTTGAGATTGACCTGTCAAATATGGATTGTAGCTTTGCGCAGTGGCAATATCATAGCCAGTGAGGTTTATCCAAGGCGTGATTATTGCTAATTGAAAATATGGATTGTACTGCTATCAGAAAGGTCAGTGGTCCAACCCCACCAGCTACTACTCAGGAACATTTGAAGCCTTGGAAACCCTGTCAAGGCTCCATGGCAGTGGGTAACTGACTTATTCCAACAGCACAAAGTCCTTCAGGTTAATTTACACTATAAAATATTTTGAGGAGCCATCCTTCTTTTTGGCTGAGTAGCATTCTCTTTCCACTCATCCACTGATAGTCACCTAGTTTTCATTTTTTTGTTACTGTGAATAGGGTTGCAACGAACATAGTATACATTGTTATTAATTTTTTGAGGTGCCACTATACTGTTTTCTCTCAGGAATGGTTGTTTCCATTTTTCTTTTTTGGGGGGAGCATCACTGCCCTCAGGTGGTGGGTGTAGGAGGCCCAGCCTTTGCTCTGTGGAGCTGGAATCGAACCTCCATCCCAGTGGGCCACAGTCCTGCGCACAACCACTACACCATTGGGGCTCAGCCCTGTTTCCATTTTTCTTTCATGTGTTATTTAAATGGATGGTGGTTGTGCTTGCTTCAGCAGCCCATATATTAAATGGATGGTGGCAGTAATTCACTTGCTGTATGTCGCTTTTGTAGGCTGCATTATAAAAGTGATTTCACTGGGTTTTACAGAAGGGGAGGAGACAAGCCAGTCAAGGTGCAGTATAGCACCAACGAAGCACATCTTTCCTCCAATTCTTCAGTGCTTCTTCCCCACCACTACCATGACTCCAATTCCACCTTACAAATCCGGCTAGACCAGAGCATGTACATGGATACAAATTAGCTGGAAACAGGGAACAGGACAGATTAACACCTCTGAAT
This sequence comes from Nesogale talazaci, assembly GCA_004026705.1. Classification (NCBI taxonomy): domain Eukaryota; kingdom Metazoa; phylum Chordata; class Mammalia; order Afrosoricida; family Tenrecidae; genus Nesogale; species Nesogale talazaci. Next base: position 3,364 of record PVJH01036425.1, on the reverse strand, counting down.
CAATAATGAGCATTGATACCAGGAGAGGAAGGGAAAGGAGGTGAGGGGGAACCGACAACAGAAAAATGGGTGAAGGAAAATACCAGTCAATGTAAGACATGAAAAAATAATTTATAAATTATCACAGATTCGTGAGGGGGGAAAAATGAGAAGCCTTTCCCACTTGGTGTGTCCTAATGTTTTGAGAATGATGATGGCAACAAATGTACTCTACATAATGGATGGATAGATGGATTGTGATGAGTTGTATGAGCCCCCAGTAAAAAGATTTAAGAATCGCAAGGTCTATCTACAATTTACTAGAACTATTTGAAAGTATAATGAACTATTTAGAGGATTTAATCATAAATTTAAATCATTGCAAAGGATGTACATTCTGGTAAATAGTAAATCCTGGGAAGCCAATATGAAATAAAGGAATGTCATTCAATATTCTCTTTTTTTAAGCCAAGAAAGCTATGGCTCGCTCTTGTTTTCTTCACTTTCCAGAGTCTACTCGTTCTGCTCCATTTCATCCAGAGCCTCACAGAAGCCTCTGCCACTCAACCGTGTAGCACAAAAAAACTGTAATTTAAAAGATTGGGTAGCATCCCTTCAGCAGTGCAGTGAAGACTTCTCACCTGAACTGCCAGATTCAGCACATTGCTAATGAATCCCAACTGTTGTTTATCACACAGCTGATAAAAGTTGCCTGGAGAATGAGGCTAGTCGATCTTGCCTCAAACCCAAATTGCTCATTGTATCTTGGAATATACCCGATGCTTCAACCATCCTAGGAACTCTGGTGACACCGTGGCTTACATGGTATGCTGTTCCGTGGGAGAAAGAGGCTTCCTCTTCCCATAGTCAGTCTTGAAACCCACAGGGCATTGACCCATTGACCCGTCCTATTGGGTCAATATGAGTTGGAGAGAACTCAATGGGAGTGTTTGGCTTTTCAGACATCCTGAAATTATCTATTCTCCAGATTGGTGTTTTTTTTTTAATACACCTATGTTATGCTACCACCAAAGAAGCCCTGGTGGTGCCTTTCGCCAAGCATTCAATAGCAAACCTTAAAGTCATCACTTCAAGCTCACTAGTTCCTTGAGAAAAGACGAGACTGACTGCTTCCATAAAGATTTATTTGCTTGGAAAACTCAGGTCACTATGAATTGGCATTTCAAGGCAGTGGGCTTTTGGGCGGATGTATAAACCAGTGCAAATGCCTTTCATTTCATTATCTGTTTACAATACTTTCCGGGCCGACTTTATGCTATCTTTGCAAAGTCTCTCCTAGCTCTGCCCTGATTTTGCCAGTACCACCTCGGCTTTTGCACACATTATACTGTAGTGTCTCATTTACATAGCACTTTGACATTATTGCAGTGGGCCAAACCTAAAAAAAATAAATAAGAAAAAAAGCAAATTCCCTTCCATTGAATCAATACTGACTCACAGCCATCACCTGAGTTTTCAAGACTCTGTTCATGGGAATAGAACCTGTATGGTCTTTCTCCCACGGAGCTGCTGGTGGCTTCAAATGGCGACCAAGCAGGTCACAGCCCGATGCACAGCCCCACCACTCCCAGGGTTCTTAGGCAATGGGCCAAGACTACACTCACCAATGGAAAGTCCCAAGACAAGACACCACTTTGGGGATTGGCGGATCTTCTCTTCAGTATATTGCTGTTTGTGTGTACACCAAATGAAAAAGATGTCATTTAGATGCTGGATAATGAATGACAAAGTCTTTCAACTACTAGAAGCATACTTTTTGGGAGGCGCAGGCGAAGGACGACTTGCTCACAGTTAGGACTTTAAAGTAACATATCCAGTTTCTATACTACCATCTGCACTAACTCCTTTCTCCCATCAGGGCACACACTCACCTAGTGGAAAGGCTGGCACGTGCCTCCCTGCTCAGCTCCGTCCTTCCTCGGATGGACACTGTGACTGCAACAACAGGTTCAAGGACAGGAACGACTGTGCGGATGGCGCGGGACCAGCCAGCGTTTTGTTCTATTGTGCACAGGGTTGCTATGGGTCGGAACAGAAAGAACAGCCCCTAATGACAGCAAGCCCTGCTGGACAGGAGAACGAGGAGTCAGAATCGACTCGATGGCAGTGAGCTAATGAGACTAAAGCGAAAGGGTATAGCCCATCCCACCCTGCCCACCACATACAAGTGGAAGGTGGGCCCCACTAAAGAGAAAGCCAGTCTTCATAGGGTGATTTCAATATAGTTCTCTATCTTTATTGATACAGTAGCGCGTACATGAGGGAAGGAGTGCTTTCCTGGAAGGGTGGAGTCCATCACATTTCGGACGTGGAGGTAAACCCTGATGTGGCCAGCGGGCTTTGGCAGTCGGAGCAGCTGCAGTAAGGCTCGGAGGAGCACTCTTTCTTAGAAGCAGGCTTTTGAGAGATGATTATCCCCTCCAGGTCTTTGACTTTGTTTTCCACCATCTGGAGTTTTTTCAAGATTTTCTCTTGCAGACCCAAGGACAGGAAGAGATTTTTATTTCCTTGAGTCGATAAAACGTTTGTTTCCGAGTTGGACGCTAAAGCCTGAAAAAAATCTGAACCCTTCTTGTAAAGTTTGTAGAGTGTGGCTATAAACAATACTATTCTCTAAAAGAAGGAAGAGAAAAAAAAAGGCAAATGTTATTTACCCGTGCATGTGAAATGCAACACTTTACCAGAGATGCAATATAAAACACAATATCTAACATCCCCTCACAACACTCAAGTGCTGGTACACCTGAAAAAGTCTAAGCTCACAGCCATCGAGTCTATTCCAACCCATGGAACACCTGGAGGGCCGAGTGCAAGTGCCCCGTGGCTTTCTGAAACAAACTCTACAGGCGCCAAAAGCCTCCTCTTTCTCCTGCAGCACACCTACCACGTTCTTCCTTTTATCTGCATCACACACTGCAGCAGGAGGCAGGATAGGGATCGCTATTTGCATTCAATTAAACTAGTTAAAATGATCACATGAGAGACCACTTGAAAGTTTGCCATGCTCCGGGCTCTTGGCTAGGAGCTCCTGTGCCTACAGAGAACCCAATTATGTAGGAAACAGACTGAGCCATTTAGACACCTTACACTTCACATGTTGCCACAGATTTGGTAAGGGTGGAGCCAGAATTGAAACCAGAAATTTGGGCTTCTAAGTGTGTTCACACGAACCAGTGGTTTAAGAAACTGGATTTCCTGGTCATGGTAAAAAACAAAACAAAAAAGATTGAATAAATTAGGACAGATTCCTGCCGGGTTAAGAATGATAGTGCTTGGCTGAGCCCAGGTGGCGTAGTGGCCCACTGGATTGGAGGTTCAATTCCAGCTCCCAGGAGCAAAGGCTGGGCCTCCTACTCCCACCACC
>PVJH01036424.1:0-18814 GCA_004026705.1 Nesogale talazaci | reverse complement strand
AGAGGCCCATATTTCGACCCGAGTGGGCTGCCTCCTTGGAACCCTTTGGGAGGGTGGACAAGGGGAGACAGTCCATTGCCTCGCCTGGACAGGGAGGCATAGGCCCTGTCATGCGGTATAACCACTGCCCTGACCACAATGCCCGGTGAGCTGACACCCCTTCTGTCAGTCCCCCTTTTCCCCCATCCCCCCGACCTACACCGCCCGAGCAGCGTGGTCCTGCCTGGCCCGTGTGTCCAGAACAGACTTGGGGCCTCAGACCCAGGAGAGTGACGTCAGTGGGGGCAGGGACCCGAAGGTGAGGTGTGCCAGGGCACCCCAGCTCATGCGCCCACCCGCTCTGTCTCCCCGGGGCTGCGCAGACATCGACGAGTGCTCCTTTGAGCGGACCTGCGACCACGTCTGCATCAACTCCCCCGGAAGCTTCCGGTGCCTGTGTCACCGCGGCTACGCACTCTACGGGACCACCCACTGCGGAGGTGAGCAGGCTGCCCGCCAGGTCCCAACCCCCACGCTGCACCCACAGCACCCGCCCCCAGCCCTCCCCCCTCGCCAGCAGGGCCTTGGGTTGCCGGTGGTCAAAGAATGAGCTCCCCTGGCCGGAAAAAGCCAACCCCGCCATCTTGCTGGGGGCGGGAGGGAGGGGGCCCCCACTGGGCGCCCGTGTCCACGGGGTGCCTTGTGCACCTGATGGTGCCGGTGACACGGAGTGACTGTGCGTGGCTGCGTGGGTAACTGGGCGTGGCTGCGGGGCCGTGGCTGTGTGTCGGTGTGTACCTGTGCATGGCTGTGTGCGGGGCTGTGTGACAGGCGTGTGCTTGCGACTGTGTGACGGCACGGCTCTGTGATTGTGGGTGACTGCGTGTGGCTGGTGGCTGTGTGACTGTGGGAGTGTGTGCCTGTGTGATTGTGCTTGGCTCTTCCTGGCTGTGTGTGGCCTGCCCCTGACCACACTGGCCGGCTGGGGGCCTCGGGGCGCGTCCCACCCTCCCCGCCCAGGCGCAGGCCCTCACGCCCGCCTGTGCTGGCAGACGTGGACGAGTGCAGCGTGAACAACGGGAGCTGCGACCAGGGCTGTGTCAACACCAAGGGCAGCTTCGAGTGCGTCTGCCCACCCGGCCAGCGGCTCCACTGGAACCGGAAGGACTGTGTTGGTGAGTCTGGGGGGGTTGGAGGTCGGCCGGGGACAGCCCCTGGACCCTTGTGCACCAGTGCCTTGGTGTGCTAGACCCCCAAAGGGAACCCTTCCTACTTCCAGCCTGAGATGACCCTCCCCGGGGGACCTCCAGGTGACGGGGAGGGGTGCCCAGCTGCAAGGGCCTGGCCAGTGACTTGGCGGGCCCAGAGGGGAGCGCACTCTCAGTGTCCGTGTCTGCCCCCTCCCACCAGACCCCTGGAGATTGGAGGGGGACCCAGGGGGAGCTCTGGGGCCTGGATACCCTGCAGGATCTTATGGTCTCCGGCTCCCCTCTCCCACGGAGAGGTGGTAGAGTGGTGCCTGGCAGTGTCAGGGCCAGGGCTGTGGGTGCCCGGGCAGGGGATTCGCATGTGACTTTGCCACACCCCTCAGCTGCCCAGGCCCCAGTACAGAGTTGGGGGAGGAGGCCCCGAAACATGGCAGGATGGAGCGCCCCTGCACGGTGGGGTCTCCCGGGTGTTTTGTTAAGTGCCACCATCTATGGGGTCAGATCTGAACCATAACAACCCAGTGTCCTCACAGCCTGGTCCTGCAAGGTCCTCACAACTGATCTCAGGTCAGACCCGATCATGGCCACTACTGTGTCCACCCACCTCCTCGAAGACCTTCCTCTCCAATGCTGCCCCTCGACTTTCCAATCCAACGTCCTTTTCCGGGGACAGGTCTCTCCTAACATGTCCAAAGGATGCAGGACAAAGTCTGGCCCTCTTTGCCTCTCAGGAGCACCCTGACCGTGTTTCCCCAGGGCAGGTCTGTGGGTTCTGGGGCCTTCCATGGGATGCTCATGCAGCGAGGGAACCTGAGACTGTCCGTGAGTCAGCTCACAGTGACTGTCCCTCAGAGGGGGCAGAAGGCCCAGGTCTCGTGGGTCAGAGACAGAGGACCGCACTATTCTTCACAGCACAGCAAGCAACGGGACAACCTGTCTGCTTCAGTCCCCGCCCCCACCCTGGTCCCGTGGGGGTGACGTGAGGGACCCAGGCGTGCCCACTGTGGGGTTCTGGAAATCCCACATCTTTCCCATAAGTCAGGAAGAGGGGAGGGGAGTCGGTATGCTTGGATGATGGTACCGCCCGAGGACACACGATCTGTCCCGGAAGAAGTGCGGCCAGAGGCCAGGATGGCGAGGCTGGAACTCACGTGCTCTGGCCACAATGTCAGGCAAGGCCAGGCCCTGAAGAAGGAGGTCCTGCTGGGGAAAGCCCAGAAAGAGGAAGGCCCTCCAGGGGAGGGACGGACCCAGGGGCTGCATCATAGGAGCCAGTGGAAGGACGGGCAGGCAGAGCCAGGCAGCGTCTCGTTCCTTGGGCCCGGAGTCGCCGTGGGTCAGAACTGCCCCCCGGCACCCAACAATGGCCAGTGTTAGCATGCTGACGACCGATCTACAGCCGTGTTTCGCAGAGTGGACAATACCAACCCCTGATGGCGGGGTGCTGGAGCCATCAGGAGGGGACACAGCAGACGCCCATGCTCTATCCCGGATGCTGGGCTGGAGAACGCCTGCTTTGACTGGCTGGGGTGAGGGTGGGTCTGAGCAGTTTCTGTCCTGGAAAGAGGAAGGTTTGGGAAGCTAGGGTCCAGGGTTGTGGTTCTCAACCTGTGGGTCACGACCCCTTTCACAGGGGTCGCCTAAGACCATCGGAAAACATATTTCCCAAGACCTTAGGAACTGAGATACCACTCCTCCGTCTGTCTCCAGGCAGGTCCGCCCACCTGCAGATACGCCCCCCTACAGGTACGGGGTGTGATGACATCATCACGCCAACCCTGTCTCACACGCCCCGTACAAGCACAGGTGTATGTGACAGGGTTGGCACCAGAATGTGCCTATGCAGACCAGTCACCCATGTGTCGAGAGCAGCTGCTGTGTTGAAAGCAGCGACTCTGTTAAAAGCCGCTACTGTGTTGAAAGCAGCAGTATTGGAGGTAAAACAACACTTCATGAATTATAACTACATACCATTTGGGGAGTAATCCCTGTGCTTTAATGATGGTCAATTTGTAACAGTGAAAATACATCCTGCCTATCACTCATAACAGGAGCAAGATGACGGTGATGAAGTAGCAACGAAAATAGCTTGACGGGGGGAAAAAAGAAAGAAAGAAAATAGCTTGATGGTTGGAGGGGAGGCGGGCACCACCACATAAGGAGCAGCATGAAAGGCTGGTGGCATGAGGAAAGGTGGAGACCCACTGGTTGCCTCGGGTGAAGTGCCCACCTTGCCCTGCAGGGACCTGTAACTCGCCCAGGGACGGGCTGGCCCGGAAGGTCGGCAGGCAGTGGTTTGCATTCTTGGGGTTCCTAGCGGGACAGTCAGAGCCCAGGGCCCCCTATGGCAGCTCTCCCTGCATCCCTTGATGACACTCCTTGGGGGCCTGCTCTTGCGTCCCTTGGAAGCCTGTGGGGTACTGGTCCTTCTCCTTCTTCTCGGGCCCCTCCAATGGCCCTTTGCCAATGGAAGATGCGTTTATTTAGAAGTGTCCGGCTGCTAACCACAAGATCAGCAGTTTGAACCCACCAGCGGCCGCCTGGGGATAGACCGAGGCTGGGTCCCCCCGTACAGGTGGGCGGCCGGGGCATACCCTAGGAGCAGTCCTCCTCTGTCTTCTTCGTCCTGCGGGGTCTAGGAGAGTTGGACCCACCCTGATGGCCGTGGGTCTGGCTTCCTTGACCCTCTCTCAGAAGGGGATTTGTTCTCAGGAGGGCTCCATGTTGACTTTCACTTCTCAGCTATTTCCTGACCAAGGCCTTTTGATGTGCCGCCTGGAGCTAACCCCCCCCCCCCACACACACACACCCAGGGGACCGTCTCCCCCTAGGCACCCACCCCAGAGAAGCCGGCCTGCCATGGGGAGCCCCTGGTTTGAGGAGGCAGGCTGGGCACCTTCTCACAGACGCCCTGACTAGAGTCTGCATGGGGAGGGGTGAGTCGTGTCCCACAGGTCCCCAGTGCTCTGGGCTCTGGCAGCTCTGGCCCTCCCTTGAGGTCATGTGGCCAGGACGGAATCCCAATGAGTCCATCCTGGCTCCCTTCAGGCCCTCACTCTGTCTCCCTTCCCCTCAGAGACAGGCAAGTGCCTTTCTCGGGCAAAAGCAGCAGCCCGGGCCCAGCTGTCCTGCAGCAAGGCGGGCGGCGTGGAGAGCTGCCTGGTCTCCTGTCCGGCCCCCACGCTCTTCATCCCAGGTAATGGAGCCGCCCCACCTGAGAGCTGGCCTGGGCCCTGCTGCTCCCCAGGAGGGGCTGACCCCAGACCCAGACTCTCCTCCCACCCCACCCCGCTCACCGGAGGGCCTCTGCAGTTCCCTGGACCCAAGAGTTTGTTCCCACCCTGCCCTCACCGTGGGATGTGGTGCCCAAAGGTTCAGACTTCAAGGACCAGCCCAACCTGCATCCTGTTCAGGGACCCCTGTGAAGCCCCAGGAACTGGGAAGCCTGAGATAGAGTAGGGGGCCCCCTCGACCCCTCTCACCCCCCCAACCCCTCTGCAGACTCGGAGAGCAGCTTCGTCCTGACCTGCGGTGTCCCCGGTCTCCAGGGCAAGATGCCACAGAAGGCCAACAGCTCCAGTCCCAGCTGCCCAGGTAGCCCCTCTGCCTGTGAGGAGCACACACCTGGGTGACCCCGGGCTTCCTGGCCAGTGGGGAGACCCCCACACACACAAGGAAGCCAAGTCCCACCTGTGCACGGGGCAGGGGGGAGAGGGGAAAAGCACAGAAACATGTTTCAGAGAAGACCTCTGCCAGACAGGGATGCCCTGGCTTGATGGACCCCACCGCCCTGATGTTCACTGGACTTTGCATGGGATCCCCCCACTCTGGGGGGGGGGGGGACTGCTGAGTCAGAGGGAGCTCCCTGTGAACCTGTCCCCATTCACCCCGACACACACTCAGACACAGCCTGCGCAGCCCGGGTCCCACCCCTCCTTGCCTGCAGGAAAGGCCACCACCGGGGGCATTTTGGCTTTCCCCAGATGCCGCCACGTCCCCCATCAAGCAGAAGGCCCGCTTCAAGGTGAGAGATGCCAAGTGCCACCTGCAGCCGCGCAGCCGCGAGCGAGCCAGGGAGGGTCCCCGGCAGCCACTGCTGGGTGAGTGCCCACAGCTGGGCAGCAGAGGGGGGATGTGGGTGTCCAGGGCCCTGGGGTAGGCTGTCCCTGCCCAGCCAGAGCTGGGCCTCCTCGGCAGCCTGCCTGAGAGGGAGGGTCCCAGGCGTACCCCACGACTCCAGCAACTGGGATGAGGATATTTGAGGACGAGGGTGGGTCATGGGGGACCCCCCCCCAACCTGGGAAGATCCCAGGGGACTTTAGGATCCCATCTCACACCTGATCCTGTGGACAGCTCAGAGCAGCCACCCAGAGTCAGGGGGCCAGGCCCGCACAGGCCCATGGCTGGTGGACAGCCTCTCCAGCAGCTAGGTGTGGGTGCCCGGGTGCCAAGACCTAAGGGCCCACCTCGGCCCCGCCCTCTCCGCCCACCCCAACCCAGCCCTGGCCACGCCACAGATGGTTGGGCAAGGCGGGCCCCTTTCCAGGCTCCCTGTGTCCACGGCTGGGCAGGACCCTGCACCCTGCCCCAGGCCACCCCTCCACACCACAGCCGCCCCCTCCCTTGTCCAGACCACGGCCACGTGACCTTCCTGTCCCTCAAGTGTGACTCATCCAAGAAGAGGCGGCGTGGCCGCAAGTCCCCGTCCAAGGAGGTGTCCCTCCTGACCGCAGAGTTCGAGGTGGAGCCGAAGGTGGAGGAAGTGTCAGGTAGGTGAGGTGGAGGGAGCGGGGGTCCCAGACTGCTGCCTGGACCAAAGGGAGGGTCCAGGGGACCACCGAGACACCAGAGGGGGCCTGCAGACAGAGCTGGGGCCTCCCTGTGGGGGGCGGCAGGAGGCTTCACAGAAGAGGTACCCCTCCATCGATCAGGGCTGGAGGTCACAGGTCATTGACTGGAGAAGACGGCAGGGAAGGGCATTCAGACAGAGGGAACAGCATGAACCAAGGCATGGAAGCTACCGGGCGGGGCGGAGTGAGCAGAAGTGGAGGTGAGGCTTCAGGTTCAAGGCCATAGAGCAGGCCATTCTCCTGGGGGCAGTGGCTGAGCGGCAAAGAAGTCTTTACCCCGAGGGCCGTGCTCTCGGGCAGTGACAAGATACTGTGGACAGAGGCCTGTGTGTGCACCAGCTCTGGGGCCCCGCCGCCCCGAGTCTCACTCTCCCCGTCCGTCAGATGAGCAGCGTCACTGAGAGAGTGGGTGGCATAAGCCAGTGGTGGCCGGGGGGCTCCTGGCCGGGGCCCGTGGGTGGATCAGCCGCCCTGCCTCGGTTTCTCCCACTCTGTAGACACCTGCACGGTGGACTGCGTGCGGAAGCAGGCGGAGCAGAGCTTGCAGGCGGTCATCAAGGCCCTGCGGAAGTCGGTCAGCCGGCAGCAGGTCTACGTCCAGGTGTCCGGCACGGAGTACGAGGTGGCCCAGCGGGTGGCCAAGGCCGTGGAGAGCCAGGGCACGTGCAGCCCGGGCCAGGTGCCTCAGGATGACAAGTGCGGTGAGTCCCAGCCGGTGGCCCCTCTCAGTCCCCCCGACCCCTGTCACCCAAGGAAGGCACATGCCCAGGGAGGGGACAGAGAAGCACGAGGGAGGTGAGCTCACCCCAGTGTGGGCAGTGAGGCTCCAGGCCAGGGGCGGAGTGGGGGGTGGGGTCCTGTGAGGTGGGGATGCTCTCAGCTGATCCCCCCGCCCTACCTCCCAGTCTGTTATGCAGTGAGCTGGGTGACCAGCCTGTCCCCGAGTCAGCCAGTGGCTCTCCATCCGCTGTCTCCTCTGCCCAGGGCCCCTCCACACAACTCTGGGTTCTCCATTCCAAGCCTGTGATCTTGGGCGCTAACCCGTCTCCCCAGGGAGGGAGCCGGCTACTTGGCTCAGTAATTCTTTTCTCTACTTGTCTGTACACGGATTTGCTCCAAGGGCCCTGGTCTCCTGAGGGCGCTGGCTCTCCCTGCAGCCGCAGACTTAGGGTCATACCCCCTCAACTGCTAGGCCCTCCTGCCCAGCTCCCCCTATACACACACACACACACACACACACACACACACACACACACACACCACGTCCTTGTGCAAGGAAAGAGTGAAATTCCTGTGGGTGCCAGGGGGAGATGTCTGAGCCATTCAGTGAGCAGGCAGGGGCTGGGGCAGGGGATATCAGACATCACCTGTCAGGAGAGGGATCCAGGCCGGGCCCCAGAGAAGCACACACTGGAGCAGAGGGTCTCAGAGGACCTTGAGTTGGGTGAGGATGCTCACTGAGGCTGCAGCCTGGGGCTTGCTTGTGCCTTGGAGACCACTGGCAGGCATGAGCCCCCCGCTCCCCACACTCCCCCAGCCCTCTCTCCTCTACCCCTGCAGTGAGCTGTGAACCCGGCACCCACTTCAACGGTGAGCGTGGCCAGTGCGTGCCCTGCCCACCAGGGACCTACCAGGACATGGGCGGCCAGCTGGGCTGCACGCCGTGCCCCAGCAGCAATGGGCTCGGCCTGGCGGGCATCCGCAACGTGTCCGAGTGTGGAGGTGAGTGTGGACCCCAGCAGGGGGAGGAGGTTGGGGGCGGGCCCCTCTCCTCTCCATCAAGACCCCTGGGGTCACAGAGCATTGCACGTGGTGACTCCGCTAACCCCAGGGCAAGTGCCGTGTGCAGAGCCCACAAAATGCTAGAGTCTTCTTTACAAGGCCTCTGGGGACCCTGCAAATCCTCCCTATTCTGGGACAGGGCTGCAGGCAGCTCTGAGCCTTCTCAGGCCACCTCCTGTGAAAACCTGCTGTGTCCTGCCCACTGTCCCCTGCTGGCACCCCACAGGCCTGCGCATCCCAGCAGGCAGCACAGCCTCAGCCACCTGCCCTTGAGCCCTGCCTGCTGCCGGGAGGCAACGTCCGCCTGGCCAAGGTCACGCCGCAGACTCTCTGTGTGGTCTCTGGGCCAGGCCAGGTCCAGAGACTTGAATGCCCCCTGCCAGCCTGAGCCCTGCCCTCTGACTTCCAGGCCAGTGCTCACCCGGCTTCTTCTCCGCTGACGGCTTCAAACCCTGCCAGGCCTGCCCCGTGGGCACCTACCAGCCCGAGCCGGGCCGCACACGATGCTTCCCCTGTGGAGGCGGGCTGCTCACCAGGCTCCAGGGCGCCACCGCCTTCCAGGACTGCGAGGCCAGAGGTGAGGGGGCCGCCGCCGCCCTCTGCACACGCGCTCACACGCGTGCTCACACACATGCTCACACATATTCCCATGCCCGTGCACGCTCACACATACACAACCACACGCACGTGCGCTCACCCCCCCCCCCAACATGCTCACGGGCAGTCACATGCACACACAGGCTCACACGTGTGGGCTCACATTCACACGCATCTCACACGCGGGCTCTCACGCATACTCTAGTGCATACTAACTCATGCCACCCGTCACTCCTAGCAGCTCACTCACAGCAAGCACCTTCATACATGCACACTGAGGCATGTTCAGGAGGCCTCTCCCTCCTCTTCAGCCAGCCCCAGCCCTCTGGGTGGACCCTGGAAGCAGCGCTGCCCCACAGGAAGAAGGGGGCGGCAGGGAGCCCAGGGGAGAGGGCTCGGGGAGCATGGAGATGTCTCTCTGCATGTCACCTGCCCCCAACCCTACCACCCTTTCAAACGCCACCTCTGTACTCTGTAGCCCCTTCACCCAGGACTGCTGCCCCAGGGGCGCGCCCCCTCCTCTGACCCAGGCCACCGCACCCCGCCCAGGTGGTCCCTAGCTCTCTGCCCAAGAAAGGGTCACCTCTCAGCCAGCCCCTCTGTGTGTGGAGGAGGGTGGGGGTGGGGAGGTTGCTCCTGACATGTCCCTCCCCTGGGCTTCCAGAGAACCAGGCTTTTCTCTCAAGCCCCGCCCCTCGGGCAAGGCCCCTCTGAAGGCCGGGCCCAGGGCTTGGACATTCTGGTCTGCTTAAAGGACCAACATCTGCACCCGGCCGTGGACAGGGTCCGACGGTTCCTCCATCCTATCTACTGCCTCTACGGGCCACTGGAAGTGGGGAGGGGCTGTGAGAAGGAGAGACCGCCACCCCCTCCTCCACTCAGTCTCCCCCACCTCCCACCTCACCCCTGTTCCAGCCACAGGCCTCTCTGCTCTTCCAAATGGGTGCCCAGCTCCAGCCCCTCAGTCTTCTCAGAAGCCCCCCCCCCCCAGAGAGCCTGCTACACCTGCCCCTCACTCCCCCACCCCCCTTACCATCCCCTTCACACTGGCTGGATCCCTATGCAGGCTAGAAGGACAAGGGTGGGGGACAAAGGGTTCAAGGGTCAAAGAGGCCAGGAGGTTGGGGGCCAGACTGGGTGCTGGACAGGCCCTGCGGAAGATGCTAGGACCCCAAGACAAGCCAGATGGGGGAGAGGGGGCTGGGAGGGTGTCCCCCTTCCCACCATGCCCCCCTCCACAGTGCACTGCTCCCCGGGCCACCACTACAATGCCACCACCCACCGCTGTACCCGCTGCCCCGTTGGCACCTACCAGCCCGAGTTTGGTCAGAACCACTGCATTGCCTGCCCGGGCAACACCAGCACCGACTTCGATGGTTCCACCAACATCACGCACTGCAAAAGTAGGTGCCGCCCTGCCCCCACGCCCTGCTCACCTGCAGGTGCAGTCCCTTCCTCCCTCCAAGTGCCCCCCACAGGTCCGGCCTGCTCCGGATTCCTGGGGGATTAGGTGCCCCGAGGGCCAGGTCTGGGACAGTGGATCCAAGACGTCAGGACAGAGCACCGGGGAGACTTCTGATGCGTAGGTGCAGGTGTGGGGGGCAGGCAGCGAGCCCACCTCCCAGGTGCTGTGAGTCTGCTTCACTCGCTCCCCCACCTCTGAGAGCCATTTCCTGGGTTCTCACTGCTCCGTTGACCTTTCCCCGGGGTCGCTGGTGATGTTTGGAACAGGCTGAAGGCTCCCACTTTCCCGGGCAGTGCAAGCCTTACCCATCAGCCTGCTAACTGTGAGGTCCGTCGTAGTCGGAGACCACCCGCCGAGGGAGACAGGCAAGGGTGTCTGGGAAACCCACGGGGGCGGCTCTGCCCCGGCACTCTGAGTTGATGCCCGTGAGTTTGGGAAGGCCCCCTGAAAAGGGACTTGAAGCAGAAGCTGACGTCGGGGCCCGGGCAGTCTGCTCCCATGAAAACGGCCACCTCAGAACGGCCTCATGGGAAGGGCAGTCCCATTGGGACACACAGGCTCGCCACCGATCAGAATCCACTTGACAGCTCCCAGCGACAGCAGGTGGAGAAGGGAAGCCAGGCAGCACGGAAGCTGCCAGGGGGCTCAAAGGACCAAAGCGGCGGCCGTCTGTCTAGTCGCGTTTGGCTCCTAGGTTTCTGAGGGGCACAGCCAGCCTCGCCTTCCTCCTGAGGAGCAGCGGGTGGGTTTGAACTCCTGACCTTGTGGGTAGCAGCCCAGGGCCACCAGGACACTTAGCACGCGCCGCGAGCAAGGGCAGTATTGCTCAGGAGTTTTGAAGGGAGGGAAGGCTTTTACAAGGAAGGCGCCCAGCCCTGTCACAAGCCTGTAGTTCTGTTCAGTTCTCTCTGCAGAACCCAGATGGTTCCCTGGTGAGCCCAGCGATCTCGTGAAAACACCCCGTGTGGCTTCGCTGGGGGGCAGGGTGAGGAGGAGATGGCTCAGACTCCCCAGGCCTCACCTGTTGCCCTGCGTGGATTCCACACCTTAGACGTGCCCGAGACCTGAGTTCGGGCCGGGGTCAGGAGACCTAGAGGGATTGAGTGGACCTCCCGGGGTTCTGGATGGGGCGGCTGGGCAAGGGGCTGCCACAGAGGATGGGTGGGCCTCAGGCAGGCTCCAGGGGCACCCCTCAAGGGGGCAAAGGGACCAGAGGGGGCTGGCTCCAGAAGGGCCAGGTGCAGTGACCCAGGGAGGGCCCAGCAGCCTGACCCCCCTGGGACCCCACCCACAGACCAGCACTGTGGAGGCGAGCTGGGTGACTACACAGGGTACATCGAGTCCCCCAACTACCCTGGCGACTACCCAGCCAACGCCCAGTGCGTGTGGCACATCGCGCCGCCCCCCAAGCGCCGGATCCTCATCGTGGTCCCCGAGATCTTCCTGCCCATCGAGGACGCGTGTGGCGACGTGCTGGTCATGAGGAAGAGCGGTGAGCCCCGCCCCCCCACCGCCCAGACCCCACACCCCTGCTGTCCCCGCATTCAGGGGGAAGTCACAGAGCCAAGGTACCCAAACCTGCTCCGACTCCAAGTTCCGGGGGACTAAAAGGTGGACTCAACTCTGGCCACAGTCAGCCTCTCCTGTCCCTGCCACCACCTCTGTCCCCCATCTGCAAAGAGAGCCCCCTCCTGTCCCCAGGGGCCTGGGACAGTCAGAGCAGAGCCAGCCCAGCTCTCCATTCCCCAGCCATTCCCTCTGGAGCCCTGGGGCTGCCTGGAGGGGTGGAAGTCAGGGCAGCAGCCATGGCCACACCCATAGGCACCTGTGTACCAGTATGTGCCCACACACCTGAGAAGTACCTGAGGCCCCACAGCCCTTGTCATTTCCCCTGGCTGGCGCCCTCACCCTGTTGCAATAGGGGCTGGGGCAATAGGGCACTCAGGTCACTATGGAAGCAAGAAGGCAGGGAGTGCACACACGGGCACACGCACACATGCATACACATGTGCGCACATACATGTACTAGCACAAGCATGCATGCATATCTATACATGTATATCTATCTGGGTCCATGTGACCTTGGCTGGGTCTCTGAGCCTGAGAGGGAGTGGCTTTATGGTCACCCTGTCAGAGTAGCCAATGAGCTGGAAGGTCCAGTGTGACACGGGGACAGAGGGCAGAGGGGTCCTGCCCCTCCCCAAGATCACAAAGCAGTCAGACAACCCAACACCAATCCCATCCCTATCTGTCCCACTCCCCCGAGAGGGCCACCACTCCTGACCAGGCTGCACCACTTTGAGGGTTAAATAAGAGTTTGCTAGATGGCCAAGCCATCTGCAAGGCAAGCCCACAAGGTGGAGGGAACTGTAGGTACAGAGGGCAGCTCCAGGGTCACGGACGGCCTGGTCTGGGTCATTTGCTTACAGGAGTTGGGGGAGCACAGGGGCCTGCCCAGATCTGCTGTCCAGCCCTGCCCAGTCCCAAGTCTACTGTAACCCCTGGGGAGGCTTCCTAGAGAAGGGGGCACAGAAGCAGCCCTCGGCAGGCTGAGGGGCAGGGCAGAGGAGGAAGGCCGAGGGAACAAGTGAAGGGACAGAGCAGGAGTCTTGCCCGCTTGACAGTGGCTGGGCAGCCAGGTCCATTGAAGTGAGCTCAGCCTGTACCCACCCCACAGCCGCCCCCACGTCCGTCACCACCTACGAGACCTGCCAGACATACGAGAGGCCCATCGCCTTCACCTCCCGCTCCCGCAAGCTCTGGATCCAGTTCAAATCCAACGAAGCCAACAGTGCCAAAGGGTTCCAGGTGCCCTACGTCACCTACGACGGTGAGCCCCGCCCAGCAGCCTCCCACAGCCCTACCCAGGGGGCTCCTGACAGCCTTTCCAGGGATCCCTAAGCAGACTGTGGAGTGATCGAGGATGGGTGCAGGCTTCAGCACCAGCTACTGTCTGTCTGCACAAGGGGTTTTGAAGGTTGAATAGGAGTTTTCTGGGTAGCCAAACTGCAAGGGAATGCAAGGGTGGCGGAAACTTCAGGCACAAAGGCAGACCCGCTCCTGGCCCAAGGCCGGCCGACCCTGAGACTGGAGCAGCAGGGAAGCAGAGTTAAGAGGTTGGGAGTGGGAGAGGGGTGTCAGAAGCAGCCCTCCTCCCCCCAGCTCTCACCGCCCTCCCTTCCCAGAGGACTATCAGCAGCTGATCGAGGACATTGTCCGTGATGGGCGGCTGTACGCCTCCGAGAATCACCAGGAAATTTTGAAAGTGAGTTCCCTGGTAGATGGGGGCGGCGGGAGGAGGCGGCAGCTGCCCAGACGCGCGCTCATGGCGGCGGCCGGCCGGGTCTGGTCTGGCAGGACAAGAAGCTGATCAAGGCGCTCTTCGACGTGCTGGCACACCCGCAGAACTACTTCAAGTACACGGCCCAGGAGTCCAAGGAGATGTTCCCCCGTTCCTTCATCCGGCTGCTGCGCTCCAAAGTCTCCCGCTTCCTGCGGCCCTACAAATAACTCGCGCGCCCCGTGTGCACCCGCGGCCCGGGAGCCCTGCCCCCACGGAAGCAGCTCAGGGCGGGCCCCGCGCCAAGTTGTCCGTCCTCCAGGAAAGCTGGCCAGACCCGAGGAGCGGAGCGTCTGAGGGGCGGCGGGGCGGCGGGGGGGGGGGGCATCCCGGCTTCAGGACCTCCCCTCCCTCCCCTCCGCCAGTCTGCCCCGGGAAGCAGGCGTGAGCTCTGCGCTCTCCAGCCAGCACCAGAGGACGCCCGTGCTCTGGACGCCCCTGCTCTGTGCAGGGCCAGCGAGCGAGCGCGGCTGCAGCCGGGGCTTCCCCGAGCCGCGCTAGAGGCGTCCACTCCCTCGCCCCTGGGTCACAGCCTGCAAGGTGGCCTCCGGAGGCCTCTGGGGCGGCCAGAGAAGTCTGCCAGGGGAGGCAGCTGTAGATGTCGCTTTAACGGTGATCGAGCATCTAATGAAGTACACTATATATATATATAAATATAAAGCTATATATACTTCTACTCCCGGGTACTTTAGGGAGGGCCTTGCGCTACTGTAAATATCCCCGTCCACTCCGAGCCACGCCCCCTGCCCCCAGACCACCTCGGAACCCCAGGGTGTCAGGAGGTGGAGTTCCCAGCTCAGCTAGTAGGCTGTGGCCTGAGGGTGGGCCTGGGGAGGGGGGACGGCCAGTGTGTGCGCAGAGGGGCCAGCACTCCAGGTCCCCAGAAAGCTTGCGGGGGTCGGGGGGTGCCTGCAGGTCACGGAAAGCCAAGCCTTTCTTACGGGGCCCAGGTTGGAGGAGCCCCCAGTCCCATACCTGGACTTCACAGAGGAGGCAAAAGGGGGTCAGAGGGGGCAGGCGGCAGCCCCTCCCCTCCTCTGACACACAGCAAGTCACCAAGACAGAGGCCACCCCTCACAGAAATCCAAGGGTGTGGCCAAGCCCGCTGGACCCCAGGCCCAAGCCCAGCTCTCACGCTCCCCTGCCAGGCTGGCCTGTCTGCCTGGATCACGACCTCGCCACATGGACACGCTGGAGGACGCACAGAGGAGGCGCCCATGTTGGCTAGACAACACCAGTCTCCCGCTGCCCGCTGTCCCTTCACCTCCTTCCCGGGCCCTCCTGACCTCTCAGGAGTGACCACACTCTGGGAATCAGGCCACTGAGGATCATGTCACTTGAGGGCAGGTGCAGAGGCTTGGGCCAGCGAGGAGACCGACTGGCGATGGCAACGTGGAAGAAAGGGCTGAGTGCCCAAGCCCCTCCGTCACCAGGAGCCACGCCAGAGCTGGCCCAACTCCAGCCCAAGGGGCCCCTGCCCACCTCGGCGGTCAGCCAGCACCATCCATGCAGCCAGGAGGCCCAGCCAAAGTCACCCCCCACAGACCAGTCCCCAGAAGAGGATGGGGAAGGACGCTGCCCAGGGCTACCTGGGACTTCATGCATTCCCATGCCTCCAAAGCCCAGAGCACTCCGAGGGCCGCTCGGGATTGTACTCGGGGACGCGCTGTGCTGTCTGTATTTTTACAATAAAAGGAAGGAAATGTATGTGGACAGGACAGGGCGGGGGCTGGCTGCTCTTCAGGCTTCCTCTGCTTGGGTGGGCTTCTGGGGGCTTCCACCCACCCCAAGTCATCCCAGACATGCCGAGGGGTGGCAAGACAGGTCCCTTACCCACCTCCTGCTGCCAACCCTTCACCCCTCTTCTCATGCAGGAGATCTTGGGGTACACCTGTGGGGAGGGCGGCCAGACTCTCACACTGATACCCCAGTCACCACACCCTCTCCTGGTGCCCCCTTCCAGCTGCCACCCTACCCTCGGTGTCCCCACAGCTCCACTCAGGAGGGCGAGGAACCCCACAGTGGGAGTGACCCTGGGACCACAGCCCCGGAGGCAAGGAGAAACAGACTGAGCAAGAAGCCAAAGGTCCCCTCCAGACCCGGACCCCTGCCCGGGACGCGAGTGCCGCACTCCACCAGAACTAGTTCACCATCCTCACTCGGAGGCCGCCCAGTCGCTGTCCACAGGGTGTGTCTCTGGACAGCAGCATCCAGGCCCTCTCCTGGCGCTCAAAGCCATTGCGGGTGCTGCAGCAGCATCTTGGGGACAGTTATTCCAGCCGCATGTCTCCACCCCCACCACCCCAGCAGGAAAAGCGCCTGATAGCAGTTGGGTTGATTCACAAACGCTGACTGAGCACCAGCTGTGTGCACGATTCTAGGAGGAAGGAGCTCAGCAAGGGAGGGGAGCCAGGAGGGGGAGAGGGCTCAAGCGGAGCTGGGCGGGAGGTGCCTCAGCCTGCAGAGTGACCTCGGCCCTCAGACATGGCTGTCCATGAGCATCTGATGCCCCTGCAGTGGACCCTGGAGGGTTACCATGCTGCCTTTACCACCATGCCTGCAGCCTCCACCCACCCAGCCACTGAACGTGTCACTGGCACACCTACCACAAGTCAGAAAGTCATCACCCAGGTGTCCCTGCAGCCCAGAAACCCCCCATGTCCATGGCTACTCTGTCCACCCTGTACCCACTAACTGGCAGGGTCACCAGGAACGGGCCTGATCCCCAACGGCAGGAGTTTGCCAATCATCCCACCTGGCACCTCTGAGGGCCAGAGCTGCGTCCCTCCACAAGCTGCTCATCGCTCTGCAGAAAGCTGCTCTCTTCCCGGAATCAGAACCAGGAATCATCCAGGCTGACACAAATGCTAGACACACCTCCCTGGGGACCATTCACTGCCCATAAGAGTGACCAAAGCCAGCCCCCACTCATCCACTCACTTCTGACTAACAGAGACCCCATTGGAGGGGGACAAAATAAAACTCACTGCCATCAAGGCGAACGATAGAGAAGAACATCTGTGTTGGTCTGTGTATAAGAAAAAGTTTTGGCTGAGCCCCGGTGGCGTAGTGGTTGTGCACGGGACTGCGGCCCACTGGGATGGAGGTTCAATTCCAGCTCCACAGGGGCAAAGGCTGGGCCTCCTACTCCCACCACCTGGGCAGTGATGCCCTAAAAACAAAAAAGAAAAAAAAAAGTTTTTTTTTCTTTTTTTTTGGGCGGGGGGAGGCAATCACTGCTCTCCGGTGGTGGGAGTAGGAGGCCCAGCCCCAGTGCTGGAAGTGAACCTCCGTCCCAGTGGGCCGCAGTCCCGCGCACAACCACTACACCACCGGGGCTCAGCCCCAAGAAAAAGTTTTATATATAAGAGCAACTATACATTCAGAAAACATCCCAACCCAGTCGAGTCCAAGGCCATAAGTCCAATATTAATCCATATGTCCGATACCAATCTATAAGTCCTCTTGAGACTCCCAGAGTACATGCAATCACACCAGGACAATCATAGGCCAGTGGGTGCAGAGTCTTGTGTATCCAGTGGCGGTAGAAGCATCTCGCTGGCGGGGTCTCCCTGTGGTTTCTCTAGGTCCAGGTTTCTAGCCTCATCAGGGTAGGTCCATGTGGCTTCTCCTCAGGGATGTCCTGCAAGGAGCCAGCCTTTGTTAGTCAAGCATCTCCAAGGGACTCAGTCTCTCACTTCCAAGGGGGAAACAGCCAGAATTCTCAGGAGAAAGTCACGCCCACACAGAGGTCTCATTGGCTGTCTCCAGATTGACAGGCTAGACTCCACCCCTACACTCTTAATCCTCAAATTGACACCAGATTAGGTGTCAACATCTGTTGTACGTGGGGGGGTTGATAGGTTGGAGCCCTGGGGACAGCTTACAGCATGGACGTGATCTATGGGTCTGTCTGCATCTGCTGCCCATGTCTGTGAGTCTGTATGTGTGTGTTTCTCCATGGGTGTGTCTATGTGTACCTACCACTGTGTGTTACTGTGTGTGTACCTGCTGTTTGTGTGTCCCTGTGTGTATGCCTGTCTACAGCTGCTGTGTCTGTGTGTATGTCTGTCTGAATCTGCTGTGCATGTTACATTGGCTGTGTCTGTCTGGCTATCATCTGTGTATCTGTGTATGTCTCTGAGTGCCTGACTACATCTGCTGTGTACGTCTGCATGTCTCTGTTCCTGTGTATCTCTGTCTGCATCTGCTCTGTGTGTGTGTCTCTGCATACATGTACCCGCAGTCTCCCTCAGGGAATATGGCCTATGGCTTTCATTGGGTTCTGAGAAATCTAGAAGCCTCCAAAGCCCGCTAGGATCACTCTCCTCAATAATGTGGCTCATGAACCCTCTGGTACCCAGCGTCCAACGGGGCTACAAAGAGACCGTTGTAGGAAACATCATTGATTCAGATTCCAACTATGTCCCAGGGTGCACCTCAGGCCATTTCTCAGTTAATCACAGTAAACTCCAGGGAGACCGTGACACGCCACCCTCCAACCAGACATCACAACGGGTGCTTCCACCAAGGTTCCCGAGGAAGCCCGGTTCGGCAATCGGCTCAGGGCGGAACAGGAGCTGAGGGGGACCTGGCCTCCTGCTCATGCATATAAGGAATGCTGTGCCGAGGTTCTCTGCTATTCTAACTCATAGGGACTCTGTATAGTTTCTACAGCTGCAAACCTTTAAAGCAGGGGTTCTCAGCCTGTGGGTCCCGGCCCCTTTGGGGGTTCAAATGACCCTTTCACAGAGGTCGCCCGATTCATCACACTAGCAAACTTCCAGGGCTGATGTAGCGACAAAAATAATTTTATGGTTGGGCTGAGCCCCGGTGCATAGTGGTTGAGTGTGGGACTGCAGCCCACGGGGTTGGCAGTTCAAATCCAGCAGCAGCTCTCCAGTAGCAAGGCTGGGTAGTTCCCATCACCACCAGAGGGCAGTGATTTCCCCCCCCCAAAAAAAAATAATTTTATGCTTGGGGGTCACCACCACTTGAGGATCTGTATTCAAGGAAGGTTGAGAACCACTGCTTAAGAAGGGACCCTGGGGCTGAGCCCCGGTGGCGTAGTGGTTGTGCGCGGGACTGCGGCCCACTGGGATGGAGGTTCGATTCCAGCAGTGGGGCTGGGCCTCCTACTCCCCCCACCGGAGAGCAGTGATGCGCCCCCCCCCAAAAAAAAAAAGAAGGGACCCTGTCAGGGGGCGTGGCTAAGTGTTGGGCGTGGCTAAGTGTTGGGCCCTCCGTGGGAGGAAGACAAGGCTTTCTGCTCCAATAAAGAAAAACTCACAAAGGCAGGTAGGTCTACCCTATAGGACAGGGTCGCTAAGAGTCTGAGTCGACTCAGATGGCGGTGTTTGGGGTTTGGTTTGTCTGTTGTTTTAATCTTCACAGGACAGAGCGCCCTGATCCCCGAGCACGCGCAGACTGCCTCCCGGGCTCCCAACCAGCTGGGGACGCTGCGCTCTCAGCTAGACGACCGGCGCGAAGTCGCGCCGGCGGACAGTGGGCGGAGACGGCGGGGACCTGGACCTCGGAGCGCGGGCGCAGAGGGCGGGGCCCGGCGCGCAGTGGGCGGAGACCTCGGGGCGTA
>PVJH01036423.1:0-18790 GCA_004026705.1 Nesogale talazaci | reverse complement strand
CCAGATTGGAAATGACAACAGTGGCCCTGGTACAAGGGACTAAAGTTTGATAGCTCTCAGAATCCCAAACCAGTTCAATATTTTCCATTTCTTTTGTCCCTCAACTTTTGTGTATGCCTTTCTGTCCTGGGTGTCATTGTGTGCACTTGAACATATCAGACTTCTCCTGAATCCATGATTGAAAGGTGGCCCAGAACATTCCAGGGCTGTCTTTTCTTCAAAAGCCCATCAGGGCACAATCTCTGAATCCTGAGGGAAGAAGACCAGAGGAGACATAGCAGAAGTGGCACTCTGAGAAGGAGCTTAGAATATTTTAACTTCAGAAGCCCCCAATCAAAGTTGTTCCACTTTCTGCCCCCACAACATTTCTAGTTTCCTAGAAATGTGTAAACCCAGTCCCTCATGAGCACAGACTCACCCATTCGCCCACATCAATGACAGTGGAACTCCATAACCATATCCCAACCCGAACCTGCCCACTTCCCTTTTTTTCTATATTCTTTATTTGTGTCTTCTAAACCCCTAGATTTACCTATTTTTCTCTCAGGATTCCCATTCCTTCTTATGCTTCCCTTCCCTCCTTTACTCCTTTTCACTTTCTCTAACTAGCTACAATCATACTTCTCCTCCAAATATAGATATTTTCAAATCTTGTCTCCTGAGTTGATTACTTATTTAACATTCTCCTCCTTCCCCACTTATCATTGCTGCAAGATTATGCTCCCCTCTCTTCTAGTGAAGCACAATTCAGTATTGACTGACAAGTAATATTAAACCTATTAAAAACCTCTGTTCCAACATACAAAATTGATTGAACTTACCCAGATGCTCACTTTTGCTAGTCATTAATACATTATACTTTTGGCCCTTCCCTCCACTTGCCCTGTTTAGTCAATTCTTATTCCGTCTTCCATATCTGTACAATACTATTTGACTCCTATTAGCCCTTTCCTAAAACATCAAGTCAACCTTGCCTAACAACCCAGAATCCCTCACACCACTTTCAGCTGCCACACTATGACACAGAAACAACAATCAGCATCTGTAAATGGTGGCAGGAAAAGTTCAAGAAAAACAAAAATACAACTCCCGAAAACTTAACAAACCCAATGGAGTACACTGAAAATGAGGCCAAGGAACTACCAGAATTGGAATATCAAAAGGCTAATATTTAGGATCTGTGTTAGTCTAGGTAGACTAGAGAGACAAAATCATAAACACTCATTTGTGTATAAGAAAGAGTTTTGGGCGGAGCCCTGGTGGCGTAGTGGTTTTGCGTGGGACTGCAGCCCACTGGGATGGAGGTTAAATTCCAGCTCCACAGGAGCAAAGGCTTGACCTCCTACTCCCACCACCAGAGGGCAGTGATGCCAAAAAAGAGTTTTATATACAAGAGCAACTGTACATTAAGAACATATCCCAACCCAGTTCAGTCCATAGACATTAGCCCATATGTCTGATATCAGTCCATAAGTCCTCTTCAGACTCATGAAGCACATGCAATGACACAAGGACAATCACAGGCCAGTGGGTGCAGAGTCTTGTGTATGTGGTGGTGGAAGAAGCATCTTCAGCACTGGCAGAGGCCTTTCTGTGGCTTCTAAAACATCCTAGCACTGGTAAGAATCACTGCATGACTTTCCAGCTTCTAAGCTCTGGTTACATCACAGTAAGTCCATGAAACTTCTCCTTGGGGATGTCTCACAGAGAGTTTCCCTTTTGTCTTGTCAGTAAGTGTCTACAAGGGACTGAGGAGTGAGTCTCTCATCTACAATGGGGAAACACAGCTGGATTTCCCAGAATTCTCAGGAGAAGGTCATTGACTAGCTCCAGATTCACGGGCTAGACACCCCTACACTCAGTCCTCAAATTGACATCAGATTAGGTGACTGCCACAGGATCCTACAAGAGATATGAGGAATACCCTTGAAAACAATGGAAGAAATTGAGAAACTAAAGTCTCACACCATAAAGAAACCCAGAAGATAAAAATGAGACAGAATATTAAAAACCTCTGTCACATTGGGATCCTAGAACAGCAAGAAACAAACAAAACAACTGATATAATAGTATGAAAATCCATGGAAGAAAATTTCTCTAAGACTATAAATGAGGAAACAACAACTATATAGGATGTTGACAGAACTCCAAATAGAATAGACCCCGGGGGGGGGGGCGGGGGGCGGGGAGATCAAAACATATAGTAGCAAATTGTCCAACTTAAAGGAAATGTAGAAAATCTTCAGGGCAGCTGGAGAACAGAAGATCACTGGCCTATCACTAAAGAAAGCCTGGGTCTCTCAATAGAAACAACAAGAAAAAAGACAATGAAACAACATATTCCAAACCTAAAGGGTAGGAAGAAGTGAGCATAAGACACCTGCCAATCAAGGATCTTATATATAACAAAATTATAGATAAAAAAACAAAGGAGAAATAAAAGTAATTTCCCAAATAAAATACTTTAAAGGATAAATAATAACAAAAGTAACAGCATCAAAATATTTACCAGATCTCTGTGATCAGAATATCTGCAACCTCATACAAATATGAGGACATCACACAGGGCAATACCATCTAGAATCCACAACACTGAAAACATTGCTCAAGGAAACACCAAACTTGGAGTATGGAGACATGAATAAGCCCATGTACCAAACATGAATACTATGAAATGACTAAGAAAAGTCCACACTTACCTATAATAGCACCAGATGTTACTATACTAATCAAAAGATAGATATTAACACCAATCAAAAGACAGAGATTACTAGGCTAGATTAAGAAACAGGACCCATGAATATGCTTCCTTCAAGAGATACTCACAGACATACAAGCTCATACTCACAGATAAAAACATAATTGAAATCAGAAAATGGCAAAAAATGGCAACCACTAAAAGATAGGGATGATAATGTTAATATCTGATAAAATAGAACTTCAAACAATCAACATTATGAGAGACAGCCATGGAAACTACATAATTATCAAAGGAACAATAATCCAGGAATATATCGCCATAATGAAGAGCTATGTACACAGTGAAACACTGAAAATACTTCAACAAAATCCTCAAGGAACAGAAAAACCACTAGATTGACAATAATTGTAGAAGATTCTAATACTTTCCATTGTCAAAGAAAGACAAATCACCTGGAAAGAAACTCAATAAAGAAAGAGAAGCATTAAATGATACAAACAGCTCAACAGTCTAGATATATACAGAATACTCCAAATGGACACAACAAAAAACACACCTTCTTCTCCAGTCCATGTTGTAGAACCAGAAAAATAAATAAACAAACACACAAACCCAATTCACTCCCATGAAGTTGAGTGACTGACTTGAACCAATCCTGTAGGAAGGGCAGAACTTCCCTGTCGCACTCTTACCCACTGGGAGATACTTGAGTCCCATGGAAGAAGTACTCAAGCCTCGAGATTGAGTTAGGAGGGAAAGGGAGAAGGATGCAAAAGAGAGAGAAGATCCCTCCAGTCCCTCCACAGGGTTCTCTGCTTACCAGATTTTATTTGCACTCTGTGGTCATTACATAATCTAGTGTCAATTTGACTTAAAGATGAAGGGGGGGGGGGAGTGTAGCCTGTGAATCAGGTTGCAGTTTGATGACCTCATTTGGAGGCACTAGGGGGATAAGTAGCTCTTTGGAAGTAGGGCACACACAGGTGGACTCCCTGAGAGACATTACTGATGACGAGCCTGATAGCACTACTGTGATGGGTAGGTTTGTTATGCCAACATGGCCACAGAAGATTGGTGGGTCTGTTGTGACCGCACGGCCAAAGAACACGCGGGATTAATTGAAGGGCAGATATAGGAAGGGCTCGGCAAGTCCCGCCCTCTCTCTTGCTTCCAGCTCTTCGGACCAGAAAGCTGCCTTGTTCGTCCTGTGCCTTGACCTCCAAGCAACACTACCCATGGGACACCTAATCGTGAACTGTGTTGCTGTGAGTTGAGGATCCTTCAAGCCCTACTTCGCCACGCTCCTGGGATAAACATCTCCTGAGCTGGGGACTGTTGGACTCTGTCATCTGGCTGAGTGTTGGCGACCTGCCCTGCCGTTTGCTGCCTGTGACCAGATAGCCTAGATTGCTCTACAGAGGACTACTCAGCGGCCCTCAAGATTTGAAGGACTGCCAGTCTTCTAGTTGCCTCATGAAAGTGAGTGGCACTGAGCAATCTATAGTATTTTATAGTTAACTTTTTCTTTCTTATCTTATATACCTTTCTCAATATATAAATCTATAAAAAGAACTACTAGTGTCCTGAATTTTATTTCTCTAAGAGGACCCTGCCTGACACAACTACCCTGATAAAGCCAGAGCTCTGCAGCTGGACAAGTCAAACAGAGACCCACGTCAGCACTGATAGGCCTGGGCTACCACTGGATCCACAAGATTTTCCACACACTGGCCTGTGGTATTCTTTCATTCAGCATCATTGCATGTGCTTTGTGAGTCTGAAAATGAATTTATATATGGGTATTGGCATATGGGATAATATCAGACCTATAGACTTGATCTGGACTGAGTAGGGATGTCTTCTCAATATTAAATTGCTGTCATATAGAAAGCTCTTTCTAATGCACATATCAGTGTCTATGAATTTATTTCTCTAGTTTACCCAGACTAACACACTCACCAAAGGAGAAAGTTTGCAAATGTCCAAATGCAAGGTCAATAATAGGGCACGAAGACTTCAGATAAAAGATGCTTTCATCATTCAAGCATTCTAGCACTTACACTATTTTTGCATGACTAACATTCTCAGAATGTTACTAACATTCTCAGCACATTTTGAATGAATGAAGTTCTTTTTTTTACTCCATCAAGGAATCTCCCTATAACTCAGTATTTTCACTAAGTTTCTGGAATACATACAAATAGTTATGCACTCAAGGTTTACTGTGGTAATTAGATAATTTTACATAAACTTGAAGATATATAAAATGATAGGTGTGATCTTCAACCTGTCAATCAGATCACAGCCTGATGGTGCCTCCTTGTGGGTATGGACTTCTCATAAAGAGAGTTTTTTGTTGTTTTTTTTAAGAGGAGCTTATACCAAGGGCTTAAGTGGGAAATGTTTGAAAATGAATGTGGCAACATGTGTGCAAATGTGCTTAATACAGATGATGTATGGAACGTTATAATTGCTGTAAGAGCCCCCAATAAAATTATTTAAATAAAAAAATAAAGAGAGTCCAGAGAAACTCCCTCAATCTCTGTCTTCAACTTCCCGCTTGCTGACACTGAGAGAGAGAGAGCTGCTGGAGCCGGCCATGTTTCCACCAACCACTGGATCCACACAACTTTGCACTCACCACCTGTGATCTCCCTGCATCCTGCATCATTGTATGTGACTGTGTGAGTCTGAAGAAGGACTAATGAAGTACGATTGGACTTATAGAATTGAGATGGATAGGGCTGGGATGTTTTCTTGATATATATCAGAACTTCTTGATATAAAGTTCTTTCTTTTGCGTATGTGAGTGATAATTTTCTCTATGCAACCAGGCCTAGCACATTAATTCAGTTGTTGCACCCAAGCAATCCTTCTGGGGAAAAGGACAATGTTTCCTTACCTCTCCCTCTTCTTTATTACTTATAACAGTTGGTAATATTGTTGCTGAAGCTGCATGTGCACCAAATATCTTTTAGGACACAAGGATTAAAACTGTGAGAAAAAGCAAAAATATTAAAATAACTGCAAGTCCTGTCATTTGAAAATGAGTTTAAGAGACCAAATATTAGGATTTAATCATTGAAAACTTTCTTGCAATGTTTCTAGGGAATACACTTGCTTGATAGTTACAAGTTGTTAATCCAAGTGTTTAATTTGGGAGTTGAAGTTGTTAGAAAACAGTCTACATTTTAATACTAGAGTTACATTATGAGACAAGGCATTGCCACAAGTATGTTGATATTCTTAATTACATTTCAAGGCTTGTCTTGACACTTGTGTTGCCTATTGGTCTAGTTGTTTTCAATTGTCCCAGGTGATTCCTGCTCCTTGTTCAGTTTGAGGTAAAGACCCTAAGGGATTTCCCCCTTTTTAATTTTTAAGGCAATTTTTAGATGTTTATATATTCCTTTAAGACATGCCCCCAAACTTCTTTCACCTGGTCCATTGTTCATTTCCTCAACATGGCAGATGCTCCTGCACTGTCCCTGTTATCTCCCCCACTGCACTCCCCACCACAGCGGGACCCAAATTGTTTGGGGAAAATAGATGAAGATCAATCTGGATGCTTCTAGTGACTAGGGGGCATCCATTGTCTCTGGAGTTTGTTCTTTTCCTGACCCTATTATTTTTTTTCTTTGCCTGCTGGAGAAAATGAACCACCCAACAATAGACTGTTTTTCTTCAAGAAATGCATTTGAAGCCTGACAGATGTTTCATAAAGATATTGGCTGATATTAACTCTTTTCATCATCTTTGTATGGAACCATTGAAGTCTGGAAGACACAAAGTTTATTAGAGTGTTAAATAGGAACAAATTATGGGCAGTGGTTGTGGCGTAGTGGTTGTGCGCAGGACTGCAGCCCACTGGGATGGAGGTTCAATTCCAGCAGTGGGGCTGGGCCTCCTACTCCCACCACCGGAGAGCAGTGATACCCCCCCAAAAAAAAATAGGAACAAATTAAAAATTGGTAATGCATGAATTTATGCCACTTGCTTCCCCTAAGCTTAAAGAGTAGAGAGAGCTCTATTACAAGAGTTTTTTGCTTAGATGTCGATGATCTAAGAAAATGGTCGGAGAGACTTCCATAAGTCACTCTAACAGCTCATCTTAAGTTTCCAAATATAGAAGAGCAAAGGGGTTAAAAATGATGTAGGATTGAAGTTACATTTAGAACTCAGTTGACCTTTGAGGTTCTTAAAGGTCTCTGTGTTTATCCTTTCAGCTAATTTCATTCACTAGAATTCAGATGTCATTCTTTAAGGTCCACATGGATTATCTTCCCTCTGTTTCTGAAAGAACAAAACCAAGAACTTTATGAGAAAATTAAGACTAAAAAGTTAATTTACTTTCCACCATTCCCCTTGGTTAATTTTTTTTTAAATACAGGTTATAGCAGTTAGTGAGGATCAGTCCTTAAAGATTTTCATATTTCTTGTAATACCATCCTTCTGTTATAATGGATTCATTCACTTTCATTTTCTCATGAGCTTCTCTGCACACAATTTCCTATGTGCCTTCAAGCTCACGTTCTGGTCCAATAAGACACTTTATGTTAAGGCAGAACTACTATTCAGCTCCTTTTTTGAATATCTGCAACTTACACTTACCTTCTATGACTTACTGTGTCCATATAAACTATCTTCTTTTATTACATGATACTCCTTTTTTGGGGGGCATCACTGCCCTCTGGTGGGAGTAGAAGGCCCAGCCTTGCTCCTGGAGAGCTGCTGCTGGATTTGAACTGCCAAACCAGTGGGCCGCAGTCCTACACACAACCACTATGCCACCGGGCCTCAGCCCTGCTACTCTTTTTATACTGAACTCATTCCCTTTTTTCTCATCAACTTCATTCTAAAGAACTTACTGTATACCCTTCAGTTTCTGATACTACCTTTCACATCCTGACACAGCCAGGTAGTTTATTTCAAGACTGACCTACTTGCTGTTCAACTCCTTCTCTTATATCTGCAGCTTACTCCTGTGACTTACTGTGCCCATCTAATTATTTTTGCTTACTACATTACCAATTAAGCAATCACTGAATGTGAGAATTCTAATACTTTTTACTGTTACCAAATAGTCAATTAGGTTTTAGAGGAAAATATTATCTTTCCAGCTCTTCTGCTAAGGATTCTGCTTTTTAAAGTTTTTATGCTTTATGTAGGTTCACTAAATAACAGCAATATTTGATCTCTTCTATATAGGTCTTACTTTCCTCACTGATCTTGAAGTTACCTTTTTGCACATAATCTACTAAGGTTTGCTACACTTCCCAGGTTTATACAATATTATGCTTATTTTATGTTTTTAATGTTTCTATGTAAAATGGGTTTGCTACATAAGAATTCAAATGCTGACACTTTTGAGACAGAATGAGGAGAGGCTTTAATTCTTATAAGAGCTATGCAAACAGATGTGAAAGTCATCTGAACTCTAAATTTGAATTAACAATGTATATCTTCTTAAAATAGAATCAGTGAATCCAGGAACAATTAAAAGCTGATGTAAAAATAAGCAGTCCTCCCAGGTGCAGGGAAGAGAGGATATGAGAAATTCCTTAGTTGGAAGACCATTGATGCCAACATCATGGAGATATGAGGAAGCTATAAAGCCAACAAAAGATTTTAGTACTAAATATGCAGCTCCGATGTCCAGAAAAAAGCAGATGGTCCTACGGAAATGTCCACACATTCCCACAGCTACTTGAATTTGATGTCAACCATCTTGTCAGAGCTGTTCGAGAGCCAAAGTCGTATCATATGACAAGATTGGTTTCCATGAAGACTCACCTGGACACTCCTTAGTTTGGTGTCATGGAGTTCAACACTGGAAACAGATGGAGGGAGGTTTCCATCCCACCCCTGCATCTTGGGGGGAACCTCTTTTATGACACTTGCACTGGCCATACTCAGGCATCTCACAGCCATGTCAGACCACTTGGGATCAGGGCCATGTAGGATGGGCAGAGTCCTCAGACTGTAGAGACTTAGGGTTTATATAGGATGAAATAGCATGTCTTGTCAGTTTAGCTCTAAAGTGTTATTTCTTTTCTTCCTCCAGATCCTGGTTGTTGTACATTAATGTTGCAGCTGTTAGGAGCTCATTTGGCTCTGTCCTGGTTGTGTACAGGAACTAGATCCAGTGCAACAAGACTAAGAGTCATAAGCACAGAAATAGGTTGTACTTGATGAAACCTTTGCTGAAAGGCTTTACCAACTGGGAACCCAGGAAAAGTATTCTGAAAAGTCAAAAGCAGCAGACACAATGCTTCCTAAGCCATTGCATTTTGTTCAGTTTTAAGGATCTTCTGGAAGATCTTCAAGCAAACTCTTTGAGGCATTTTAATATCTGCCTCGTGTTTGAAATTCCTTTCTGAACCTGCAAGCAATGGTCCTCTTTTTAAAGAGTGAGAAGAGTTGTATCTTGCCACTCTTCTCTGAGAGGAAATTATTGTTTTAGTTTTCTTCTGGGTGATTGGTTTCCATGGTATCATGTCAGCATGTCACCATGTGTTGTACTCCGGTCAACAGGAAGTGACCTGAGATACATGGAAGAACTCCTTAAGATTTGATTCATGAAGAAAAAGGAGAGGGGCTGAAGAAAGAGAAGGCACTACTGATCTCTGGTCACCTGTTTTTATTTGCACTATAAAGGAGAAAGGTTACAAACGTTCCCACGCTGGGGCAATAGTAAGCCACAATGACATCAGACTCAAAATATTTTCCCTAATCATCATTAACACATATTCTAGCACTAGCACCTCATATGACTAACAAATATTCTCATATGGTTAACAACCATTCTCACATGCAGCATATTTTGATGTGGTGAAGTTCATCTTTTCTCTAGTAAAGAATCTCCTTATCACTCAGCATTTGCACTGCTATTGGAACATACAAACAGTTACTCACTCAGTCTTCCCAGGGAACAGGAAAGTGTTTCCCTATATGGCCTCTATATCTTTCTGAAACTGTAACTGTTTATAGGAGTAAAAAAAACTCTGTTTTTCTCCCTCATACTGGTTGTTGGTTTGAAACTCTGAACCTCATGGATTACAACCTAACTCACAACTACTAGACCACCAGTGTTTCTTAGTGCACATGGTATTTACTCTAAAAAAAATCATACTACAGGTCACAAAGCAAGCTTTAACACATTCAGACACATAGAGATTATTACTCACTCATTTACTCATTCACTGTCATCTAGTCAATGCCAACTTATATTGACCCTATAGGATAGGTTAGAACTGAGTTTTCAAGACTGTAATTCTATGAGACTAGAAAGACCCATCTTTCTCCCATGGAGCAACTGGTGGTTTCAAATTGCTGATCCTGAAGTAAGCAGAAACATGAATAACCATTATACAGTCTCAAACATAAAGATCATTCAACCTCTCCCTCCCCCTCCCCCAAAGAGATCACAATGTTATAAACTGGAAATCAATAATAGGAACATGGAGCGTGGACAATGCACTACATTTAAAAGACTGGGGATTAAGCCAAACAATAGATTAAATTAAAAATTCCCTGAAAAAAACAACAGAAAAACTCAAAATGATAACATCCCCAAATCTCCAGGCCAAAGCAAATACAATTATCAGAGGACAGTTTATAGCATCAACACACACATAAGAAAAGAAGAGAAAAGTCCTACAGCAACACTTTATCACAATATCTCCAACAATTAGAATAAATACAGCAGCACAAACTTCCTACCAGCAGAACAAAATATATCATAATAATTAGAACAGAACTAAACTAATGATAAAACAGGAAAATATGGGAAAAAATCAATGAGAAGTTGGCTCTTTGAAATGATCAACAAAAATCAACAAATCACTGGCAAATTTAACAAAGGGGATTAAAAGACAAGACGCAAATATTTAGAATCTGGGATGAAAGTGTTACATCACAACAGACCAAAATGAAATAACAATAATATTTCTAAGCAAAGTTAAACTTCACTTAGTCTGATAATATAGAACAAAACACATGAAACACATGTGTAGATGTCGACCACAGGAAGACCGCAGGCCAATTGGCGGAGAGTTTTGTGGAAGCAGTGATGATAGAAACTTCGCAGAGCTGGCCTGGGTCTCGCATGGCTCCTACAACCCCAGGACCCTGGCTGTGTCAGCATAGCCCCATCAGGTTCATTGTAGGTGACTGAGTGCCCCGCCTCCAGAGAGCTATTTATCTCCTTGGCATCTCTAAGTGAGATCATCAAGCTGCAACTGATGGACAGGCTAAACTCCACTCCTTCACCTTAATTTTCAAATGGAGTAAAGCTTATGTAGCTACCACAGACCATGCCTAATAGGGAAACATTGAAAGGATTCTCCCTGAAAATTGACTGGACAATGGTGTCCCCGATCTTTACTCTGATTCAATATTAGGCTGGAAGTCTTAGCCAGAACCATTAGATGATAGCAAGAAATGAAGGGAATACAAATAGGCAAAGAAGACTTGAAACAAAATTTGCAGGTGATATGTTTCTATAGTTAGATAACTACAAGGAGTCCACAAAAGAGATTATTGGAAATGATTGAGGAATTCAATAAAGTGGCAAGATAGAAGATTAACAAACAGAAAATAATTGTATACGAGTGAATAGATTCTTGAGAAAGACATCAAAAATGAACAAACAAAAAAGAAAAAGTAACGACTTACAGAAGTCACACAAAGGATGAAATACTTAAGGAAAAAAAGCAAATAAAAGCTAAAGACCTATATGAAGTAAACTTCAGAATATTATTACAAGAAACTAAAAGAGACCTACACAAATAGAAGAATATCCCAATGTTTAAGGCTAGTTAGAATCAACTACCTAAAGAAATCTATAAATACATCCCAATGCCTAGCCAAATCCCAACAATATTCTTTTAAGAGATGGAAAACTGAAGCCAAATTCATATGTAGAGAGAAGAAATGAGGATAATCAAAGAACTACTCATAAAGAAGAACAAAGCAAGGGGCCGTGGCACTATTCAACCTCAACAACTATTACACACTCCTAATAGTCAAAACAGCTTGGTGCTGGTAAAAGCCCAAACATATAGACCAGTGGAACAGAATTAGATCTGTAGAAATAAAAGCATCTACTTGAAGACAATTATTGTTCAACAAAAGACCAAAAACCGTTAAAGAGATATCTTCTTCAACAACTGGTCCTGGAAAATCTGGATGTACATTTGCAGAAGATTGAAACAACACCTTACCTCATGCATAAAAAAGAAATCAAGCTGGATTAGAAACCTAAATAGAAACCCCAAAATGATAAGGATAATAAACAAGAAAGTTGGGACAAAGTTAAGTAATTATTGCAAGACATACAAAGGCAACCAAGAATAATAAAGGAGTCACACATAGAGGAAGACAAAACATATGACTGGGATCTATTAAAACAATACTTTTGCATAATGAAATATTCCAACAAAAGTGAAAAACTAGAACCTACAGAATGGGATGATTTCTGAAACATTTAGAAATAGAAATAAAATATTGCCCAGCAATATCCTAAAGGAATTAAGAGAAAAAATTACACACAGACCTATGCTACCCTATGTATACAGCAGCATAGTCTACAATAGCAAAAACATGAAAAGACCCCAAATTCCTATCAGTAGATGAATGGCTATAAAACAAAAACAACTTTTGTACATACACAAAATGCAATACTATGCATCTGGAAAAAGAGGTATCGAAAACATGATTCACCCCCTAGTGTGTAAGGAACTGGAAACTATCGTGCTCAGTGAAAGATGGCCAACACAAAAGGACAAACATTGTATGAATCCACTACTATAAGAATAAAAACCAAGTCAAAAATAACCATCTGCTCTAAGATCACATATTTTTCTAACCGGTCTCCAAAGAAATAAAGTATAGAGCCAACCTTCGTCAAATATCAGCAACCTTAAATATACACTTTAAAAACCACTTAGAGAAGATCTCATCTCATCTGGAATGGGTTTTACGAGATGAGATGGTGGTGGGAACCAGAGGAAAAGTTAATTGCTGCTATAAAACACTGTGCTAAGGCCACCCTAAGTCAACACACTCCTATAAGAAGAATCAGTGAACTTTTTGGCAACTAAAGCCAAGATGGGAGAAGGGGGCATATATATCTTGGTGAAGGTGATTGCAATTCTGTTGGTGTGTAAATTTGAAGAAGAAACTTACCATTATAAAAAAAATGCTTAACAAGTGTTTCATATAATCCAAGGTGAGAACACACCCCATATTATTTTTCTAATTGGACACTTTTGACTTAGCTTCTATCCAGTACTCGGTGACCCAGGTTGTGTGCTTTAGACAATTGTTAATTTAGATCTAGTCCTTTCAAGGTGGACAGCATAATTCATAGGCCATACCAGAAGTATTTGATGTGGAAACCCCACTAAAGGAATTGGACTTTCACTTAAACTCATCTGTAGTATATTTCAATAGCCAACATGCTTCTTTAAGCCTAACACTGAAATATCCTTCTGTGAGAATAACCAGATGACTGCTTCCCAAGGTATCACATGGGTATTCATTGGCCTTTGATTTGTATCTATTGCCTTGAGGGTGCCCAATGAATTGTAGCCCAAGACTACCATATATTTGCTATATGTATATCCGTATTGTATTCTTATAATGTATACTATTCTGGGAGACCGATTATTTATAATTTGTGAAGGTGTATCATTATTTTTTTTCCTATTAACAAGGCTAGTCCTCTTGAAGAGATCATTGAAAATATGGGTGCTATAGCAAAATGTACTAAAGAAACATGATGGTGTCTGGCTAACAGAAAGAATAGTTTCTGGGGTCTTAGAGATTTGTCTTCATACAAGAAGAAATCTAAATGAATTATCAACCAAGTGCACATGGAAATAGTATACCAGCCTGTGTGATTTCAGAATTATGAATAATAGAATCAAAATTCGAAGCGGAGAAAAATATCAGAGGCTACATTGTGAAACCTGGTTTTGAGAAGGCTATGAATGACAGTAAAAGTCCAAAATCCAATTGTAGTGTCCTCATATGACTCAGGTCTCTAGTGAATCCCCACTGGCCATGTTTGAGCGATGTAAGCACGCTTGCTATCAAACAGAGTGCACTGCGACGTTGACTATGGAAAATGTAGTCAGGTTAAAATTCAAGAACTTTAGGATCAGGATTAGGGAAAAATAAATGAAATATTAAGATTCAGTAACTTAACATTTGATTTCCCTTTTAATTCATTTTAAGGTTTCACTTTTTATATTGAAAGGTTTTTCTATGTTTTGACTAGTCAAGGTTGTTGGGTTTTAAAATTTTGTTTATTTGATATTACCTTGCTTCCTGTTTTGATATTCATTTGCTTCTTGTTTTTATTTTAAATGATTTCCTACATATAATGACAAGGATAAGTAGACAGTACCTGGATTGATAATTGCCTAGGGGAGGAATGGAGAGCAAACAACGAGTACAAGAACCTGTGAACACCAAAAGCTCACAGATCAGTGGGTAGAAAATGTAATGGATACAGTGCTGCTGTGTGGAGAGTAGATTACATGGGCACCTTGGTACGCACATACATACAACACAGATAATAATTTTCCTATTAAACGTGTACTACTTTTTCTTATTTCGTCCTTCTTCAGGGCTTCTCTCTCCATGTGCAGCCTTCTCCCCCATGTCGGGTCTCTGCACTCAGCAAAAGAATCAGGGATCTCCAATCACAAGGTACTTTTTATTTCTAATTTTTGTTTTATTTTATTTCATTTTATTCAGTCTTTCTTTCTGAACTTCTTCTTTTACTGTGTGGCCTTATACATAGATAATGTTCACACAACCTGGGTTATTTATCTCTTTTCAAAGGCAAACTCCGCCTCTCCCCATTTTTTTTCTGAATACACAGACATGCCCACATTCATGCTGACATAGTAACAGAATTCCAGATGTCCACACCCAAGATTCACCTCCATCATTTGCCCCTCCTTCTATTCTCTACACAGATGTACATTTCTTTGCACTTTTTCTTCTTATGTCTTTTCCTCTTATTGTTTTCATTCCCTTCTTTCTTCCCCTTTCTTTCCTTTTTAATGCACTGCTTCTTGTAAGTATGCATATGTATAAATCCTCTACTTCCAGTTTGATTGCTTGTTCACATTTTACTCCTGTCTAAACCAGTATAATTTTATGTTCTCTTTCTCCTTTTACTAGTGAAATATACTTCCAGGTAACCTAGTAAGTTTTATTTCACCTCTTAAGATATAGCTCCCCATTATTTTTACAAATATTTTGGTCTATCTAGAAAGTCTCTTATTAGCAGTATTATTACTTTTTACTTCATTCTCTTTATTCTAACCTCACATGATCCCCCCTTAGCTACATTTCTTTTTTTCTCTACACACATAAAATTAGAAAAACAAATAACAGAAATTATGCAAAATCAATGGAGCACTCTGTAAAAGAGGCCCTCAAGCTGCCAGACACACAAGATTGTAGCCCCATACAGTGCTGCTCCTCCAGCTCCAGGGCCCTGGTTACATCAGCGTAGCTCCGTCAGGCTCTTCCAGTGATGTCTCACAATGTATGAGCCTGTCCTCCCTCCTGTGAGCATGTATCTTCTTTGCACCTCCCCTGTCATCAAACTCTGGCTTGATTAATAGGCCAGACTCCACCCTTCCTCAAGTTTATGTAATGACCTCACATTGTGACAATTATGCATATAAAATTAAAATATGCATTCTCCACTATTGGCATCTCGGTGTTCCTCTTGTCAATCAGAATGCCTGGCACACAATAAACGCTAATGCTACTTTATTGAAACAAGAGTAGAGTAAACACACTCATAGGGATGGGATTCAATACTTATTTTGTATGACTACAGAAAACATTATCACTCTCAGTGACTAGAACTTAACAATTAATGTTGCCTGAAATTGGAATCGTTTCCATCTTGTGGTAGCAAGTTCCACATCACTAGCTTCTTCAGCTATTGAATTCTAAATAGACTTGCTCGAATGACAAGCTCCTGAGTAAAAACGACCTAGGTTACCTGAGGCAGGGCATTTTCTCTCAATGGACCTCATTGCCCTCATCCGTAAAGTAAGAATTGGTAATAGATGTCCTCTGGATTTCCTTTTTATACTTTATTGCCATGGAGGTATTTTTTACTGTGCTCTTGTTCTGGAGTTCTTTCAAGAAAACCCCAAAAGCAAGTTAATATCTGATGTCAATATAATTAATATAATCCAAAATTATCTGCTGGGTACTTATTTTTACTTAAGGCATATTTCCTAAAGGCAGGGGAAAAATCACTCTAGCTAGTTTATGCAAAGGTAGGTTTAGTATAAAAACTAAAAGGCAATCTCATGAAATTCAATGACAAGATATGAGAGACTTGTTTTTAGAATTATTAGCTGCCAAAGCTATGTCTTCTATCTCTACCATATGAAAACTCCATTTTTCTTTACCTCTAGCTTCTATTTTTTTCTATTTAAAACTTACCTTCATTAGTGTACTCATAATAATTTTGGTCTCTGACTTTAACTGATCACTCCATTTAAGGGACAAAAAAAAAAAAAGACCTAGACCACAGTCCAGGAATGCTTAACCAAAATTTGAAATGGAAAATATGCTTTTCTTAAAAATAAGTCTCTTACGCATGATCCTTGGGTTGTAGTTTTCTCTTTGCCATATGATTATGATCGGAAAGAGTGTGTGTAAATATAATAAGTTGAGGAGTAGTCACAGAGAGTTTCTAGAAATGAGCGAAGTGTAATATAAGATAATATAATTAAATGTTGAATTTCAAAGAACTCAAATTGCAGGTAGTTTAAAATAGTTCAGGACAAAGCAGAATTCCTCAGATCCCTCCATGATGGCTGAATCTCAGCGTGCAGTAATGTCTGACTCATTAAGGTTGACAGGGAAATTAGGAAGTTGCCAGAAAGCCCCAATATAAGGCAGAGAGGCAAGAGCTGGAAAGTTCCAGATGAATATTTAAGTGGGGAGCAAACATAGAGAAAGTATGGTATAGGAAGAAGATCTCTAAAAAAATCATCAAGTCCTTGTAGAAGATTATCAAGTATTTCTGGGAAAGCAGGAGAATAAGAGGAGATTTTCCAAACAATAAAGTCTAATGAAATCCTTTATGATGCCACCTGTTTGTTTTTGAGACAGAGTGAAAACACCTGAAGAGAGTTCACCACTATTTGAATTGCAGCAAAATTTAGTAAAACTTATAAAATAAGCAGTACATTGTGAACTATAGGCTTTGACTCAGATTACGGATTCAGTCATTAGTGGGAAATGGTAATGATCAATACTTCTCACTTTCTTCCACTTAATTCCATTTGGTTTTCGGCACAAAACAATGGTCCTGGGACCATCATTTATAGTCACAAAAGCTACAATAGACAATGTGTTTTTAGCTCTTAGTTGTCTCTTTTCCCTTTGTATAGCAAAAATGGCCCATAGCTGAGGTTATGCAATAGTATGTGAATACTAGTCACAGTACAAGTTTCATTCATCTAAAAGCATTAGAACACAATGTTCAGTTATTACTAAAACATATTTCACAAAAGTAAAGAGTTAAATTTAATACTGAATGAATATTCTCACGACGACATCCCTCAAGCAAATTCCCACTACATCTTCATCTTTATGCTGCTTTTAAATAATGAAGCAATGCAAATTGTTTTTCATGCATATGGAATAGAACATTCAATTAGTTTTCAATTATGTACCTGAATGCTTTTAAGAAACTTCCCATTTGTACCCTGCTAACACTGGCTCCTTCTCTTTTTTAGCTTTAATCAATTTTACGAAATCATTCAGCAATATTATGATATCTCATGAACTGAGGAATGAAGAGTTCCTTATTTTCACAAAATAAAGGAAAGATATTTTCACTTGCCCTGCACCCAATTTGGACTCACATTGAGATATAGTTTAGATTCCACTGACATTCAGTTTGATACTTTTGTTAATTCCTATCTCCCGAATGATTCCTTGCTTTCTTGATGTCACTCCACAACTCCTCAGGTCATCCGTCATTATTTTTCAATGAGTCAAACTTATTCTTGAGATGTTTTTGAAATTCTAGAGGGACATGCTCACTGTCATATTTTGTCTCTCATGGACTTTTTTCAACAACAAACTGAGTTTCCACTGAGCAATTGATGCTTTATTTCATAGTCAGTTCCTGGGCTCATTTTGGCTGTTCTACTTTAGAAAACACGAGGTCCTTCCAATAGATGTAGTCGGATAAAGTCCTGTGTGTTCTACGTGGTGAAGGCTACCTCTATAATCACTGCTTGTGTTGTTGAAAAAGGTACTTGCAAAGAAGAAGTCATTGGCCTTACAAAATACTTTCAGGTGATCTACAGTTTGGTTTCTATCAATATGAGGCCATATTTTCCAATTACTGTACTTTCCTTTAGGAATCTTGGTGGGATAGTGGTTACAAGTTGGGCTCATAACCTCAAAGTCAGCAGTTCTAAACCACCAGCAACTACATGAGAGAAAGACAGATCTTTCAACTTCCAGAAAGAGAT
The DNA here is from genome assembly GCA_004026705.1 of Nesogale talazaci. Taxonomy (NCBI): domain Eukaryota; kingdom Metazoa; phylum Chordata; class Mammalia; order Afrosoricida; family Tenrecidae; genus Nesogale; species Nesogale talazaci. Next base: position 550 of record PVJH01036423.1, on the reverse strand, counting down.
ATGGTCTAGCAACTCAGTGGGGCAGTTTTTCCTTGTTTTATAGGTTCTCCATGATTGCACATCAAACCAAGAGCAGGAACTTTGTTCTTGTTTGGTGCCTTCTTTCAATTTCCTTCTTTTGCATTGCAATCATAGATAACTATCAAAGCATCTTGATTGTATTTTTGATCAACTTCTGCTTGAGGAAACTGGAGAAATATTTTATTTTGACATCATTAGCTTTAGTTGATGTGTACATTTGAATAATTAAATTTCTCTGTTTAGGTATAGATATTATTGTATAACAGCTTTGTATTTCAAGATAGATCTAATAATGTTCCTTTTGATGATGAATGTATCTCTATTCATTCCTTGTAGAGTAAACCATAATGTTTGACTCATAATGGCCAATTCCAGTCCGCTTTAGCTCACTCATGCCTAAGATACTGATATGTATGTGTTCTGTTTAGTTTTTGACAACTTCCAATTTTCCTATATTCATACTTCATACATTCCATGCTCTGGTTATTAAAAATTTTTGTAGCTGTTTCTTCTCATTTTGAATTACACC
>PVJH01036422.1:0-18787 GCA_004026705.1 Nesogale talazaci | reverse complement strand
TTGTGAATCACGAGCTGCTGCCTATGTGTCATGCAATCGTCTGAAATTGAAAACAGCAATATCCACCCAGAGGGTGAGGGCCTACGGTTGTGTGCGCTTTCTGGGATGGTGTTATCCAAGCACTTGTCTGCAAATGTGTAGTCCATTAAGATTACTTCCAGGCCATTAACAATGAGTTCAAATCATAATAAATATCAAGTTGCAAAAGCATAAATGAGAAGGGAAATTTCCTGAGCATCAGTTCATTTCATTAAGACTTTGAGGGAGCCCTACATGCGGAGATGGTTTCATTTCAAGTAGAAAGCCTTTATTTGTACGTTGGTGCAATCAGCTCCATCAAAGAAGTAAGGAAAAGGGGGGTGTGATCTTGTAGATGCTCCATGGACCCTTGAGAAGAAGAAGAAGGTGACCCTAGATCTGAGTCTGAAGGCAAACCTAGTAGCAAATACCTGAGAATGTTGTGTAGCACCTCAACATGTTTGTCGATCTGCAGAAAATGGCTTAATGGAAATCAGGGGCAGCAAAAGTTGAGGGATTCAGCAAAACCTTGATAGTGACGGACCTCGAACTCCAATCCTGAAGGGCCTTGAGTGCTAAGCTGACAGAGTTGAACTTTACTAGAGAGACTGTAGCGAGCCATGAAAAGATTTTAAACTAGAGCATGACATAATGGGACTGAGAAAGCAATATCCCAATTCACTGCCGTTGGGACAATGCTGACTCACACCGACCCTCTGAGTGTCCACTAGTGAAGGAGAAAGCCCTAGCCTTCCTCCCACACAAGGGGAAAGCTATTGCAGTAATTTGGGCAACAAGTGACGGTGGTAGCAGTTAGTGTCAGCACAGTGAAGAAGAACAGATGGGTTCACAGCCATTGAGAGCTGGGATCCATATGGCTTGATTACTGACAAATGTGAGAGATGCCTGAGAGGATTGCATCCAGAATGTTCCTCGGGTTTTTGGTACCAGCGATTGGGAGGTGCATGTGTGTACTGTGCTGACCCTGAAGATTCAGGAAGAGGATCTTGTTTTGTTTTCTCAGAGCCCCGCTTCTCTGATATGCTCTTGTTTATGTGTTCCCTGCTTATTTTCTGCTTCCTTTTCTAGAAGGCTGGTTCTATGAGAGCTTTAACGCTGATTGACTTATTCAATGCGATGTTTGTGTTCAATAAATAATTGTCGGTGAATAATTGAGTGAACAAATGGATGGATGGATGGTCAACACAGACGATTAGTCTTTGGCAAGAAAAAAACCTCTTCCCCAATGAGTCAGAAAAGAGAGAGGAGGCATTTCCTTATCTATCTGATAAGGTAGTTGCCGTGATTCTTGCCAGCCATAGCAGTGCCTCAGTCTAGAGATGAACCATTCCCTACCAGGTAAGAATGCAGTGAGGGAAGAAAAGAAGAAAACAGAACTGGAGGAAAGGGTAGAGTACTAATGAGACCTAAGCTAGACCACTCCAGGAATCAAGCAGGACCCTAAACCTGAACAGCAATGTTGGATAGGTTCCCTATGTACCTCAGGCAGATTTTATCTTCTCAACACACCTAGTCCCTCAGGTCTGTTCTTTTGTGCCTATTGCTTCTGTGCCTCTTGCCTCTGGAGTGCTCATTTGATGTTACTCTGTCGAGGCTGTTCTGATTCACAGTATCTCTATGTGCAACAAATGAAACACCACCCTGTTCTGCACTGTTCTCACGATAATTATTATGTTTGAGTCCAGGGCGGTAGCCATTATGTCAGTCCATCTTGCTGAGGCCCTTCCTCATTGTTGCTGACCCTCTACTTTAATAAGTGTGATATCTTTCTCCAGGGACTACTCTCTCCTGATAACATGCCCAAAGTATATGAGACCAGTCTCATCTTCCTTGCTTCTATAAAGCATTCTGGCTGTACTTCTTCCAAGGTAGTTTTGTTGTTGTTGTTCTCCTGGCAGTTCATGATACTTTCAATGTTCTTCACCAGCACCATAATTCAAATGCATCCATTCTTCTTCAGTCTTCCTTATTCAAGGGTCAACTTTCACATGCATGTGAAGTGATTTAAAAATACCATGGCTTGGATCAGACACACCATAGTCCTCCACGTAACATCTTTGCTTTGCAACACTGAATACAGAGGCCCTTGTGCAGTCGATTTACCCAATGCAATGTGTCATTTTACCTCTTGGCTGTTGCTTCCATGAGCATTGATTGTGGATTCAAGCAAGACAAAATTTTGGACAAGTTCAATCTTTTCTTACTTTCAGTAGTCAAGATTGTGATGTATGCATGTTAACAGTTGTTAAAATCCCCCTCCAATCCTGACACTACATTCTTCTTCATGCAATCTAGCTTCTCTGTTATTTGCTCGGAATACAGCTTGAACAAGTGTGGTAAAAGGATACAGTCTTGACACACACCTTCCTGATTTTAAATCATGCAGTATTCTTTTATTTTGTTTGCAAAACTGTCTTAAGATTCATGTACATTTTACACATGAGCACAATGAAGTATTTTTGAATTCCCATTCTTGACACACCTATCCTTAGATTGTCATGGTCCACAAATTCAGTTGTCTTTGTGTAGTCAATAAAGTAAATATAAACATCTTTCTCTGCTTTGAGCCAAGATCTATCTGACATCAGTAATAGTTTCCCTTGTTCTGTGTCCTCTTCTTAATTTGGCCTGAACCTCTGGAAGTTCATATCAATGTACTGCTGTACAAATTTACTTTCCTGTGACATCTGTGATATTATTCTATAATTTGCACATTCTATTGGGTTATATTTCTTTGGAATGTGTATCAGTATGGATCTATTTCAGCCAATTGGCCAAATAAGTTGTCTTCCAAATTTCTTGGCATAGGAGATTGAGTACTTCCAGTGCTTCACTAGCTTCTTGAAATATTTCAATTCATGCTGCATTAATTCTTGGGGCATTGTTTTTGGCTAATGTATTCAGTGCAGCCTGAACTTGGTTCTTGATAATATACTAATTCTGACTGTCATCTGTTGGTTTTTTTTTTGGTGCAAAGACTCTGTATTATTTTCATCTTCTTTTGATGTTTACTGCATCATTCAGTATTTTGCCCATAGAATAGTTCGATCTTGTAACTCAAACTTTGAATTTTTCCCTCAGTTCTTTCGATTTAAAATTTCATGAGGAGGGCTGAGTCCCGGTGGCGTAAGTGGTTGTGTGCAGGACTGCAGCCATCAGGCTTAGTGGTTCAAATCCAGCAGTGGCTCTCAGGAGCAGCGCTGGGTAGCTCCCATGACCACCAGAGGGCAGTGATGCCACAAAAAAATGTTTTAAAAAAATATCATGAGGATGGTCTTCCTTTTTGGCTTGCTAACACTAGACCTTTGCACCTTTTATTATAATACTTTATTTTCTTGAGCTTCCCTTTGAAATTTTCTGTTCAGCTCTTTTACTTCACCATTTCTTCCATTTGCAGTAGCTGTTCTGTGATTAAAAGCAAGTTTTGGAGTCTTTTGACATCCACGTTGACCTTTCTTTCTTTCCTGACTTTTTAATGACCTTTTGCTTTCTTCATGTTTGATATTCTTAATGTACTTCTATAGCTCATCACTTCTTTTATCACTTGCATACGATGTTACAAAGCTGTTCTCGAGATGGTCTCAAAATTTAAGTGGTATAGACTCTAGGACATACTTCAGCTCTAGTAGACCTGAGTTTTCTTTAACTTCACCCTGGAGAACCTCTCCTATGAGTTCCTGAGACTATAGCTCTTTATGAATAGAAAGCCCCATCTTTCTCCCTCGGCAAGGTTTGTGATTTTGAACTACTGACCTTGTGGTTAGCAGCGCAACACACAACCACTAGACCACCATCAGCAGTTGATGATCTGTTCCACATTTGGCCCCTGGTTTTAGCTGTTAATATTGAACTTCTTCATTGTCCTTCCCACAGATATAAGCAATTTTATTTCTGTGCATTCAATTTGGAAAGATTCATGTGTATAGTCACTGTGTTGTTGAAAAATACATTTGCTAGTTAGGGTTAGGGAAAAAAGCAAATTAAAAAATATATATATATTTGCTATAAAAAAGTTGTTGATCTTGAAAATTTCTATCATTCAATCTTCAGCTTCATTTCTATCACCAAGCTTGTATTTTCAACTACTATTCCTTCTTCTTTGCTTCCAATTTTTGCACCACAATTGCCAATAATTCTCATGCACCTTAATAGCATATTTTACCAAGTTCAGGCTGAAGACATTGATAAGATCCTTCAATTATTTCATCGCCAGCTTGAATACTTGATACAAAAATTTTGATATTACTTGGATGGATTTTCTTGTATATAGATAGATATTATTCTATCACAGACAGTATTATACTTCAAATAGATCTTGAAATGTCCTTTTTGATGGTGAATGTCATGTCATTCCTCTTAAATCTATCATTCTTGGCATAGTGAACTACATAGCTGCCTGATTCAAGATGACCAATACCAGTCCATCGAGACTATTGATCTTTGATTCAGATTTCATATATTCCAAGTTCTAATTATTAATAGTTACATCTATTTCTTCTCACTTTGAGTAGAAATTCCTCTCATTCCTCCTCAACAATAAATGAAGATCTGACATGTTTTATTCCAGGTTTTATTCCATCAATATCATTATGCTCAACTCTGCTTTGAAAAGGCAGGTCTTTGAGTGTCTTTTGACCTGCAGGACTCCTCTTCTGACACTGTCAATGTCCTGCTGTTATTTATGCGGTGTCCCGTATCTGACAATCCTCTGCTGCTATCCATAACATTTTCAGTGACTAACTTCTCTGAAATGACCAGCCTATTCCTTCTTCATAGTCTGTTCTTAATTTAGAAGCCCCATTAAAACCTGCTTGCGTTGGGTGATGCAGCTGGTATTTGAAATAGCAGTGACATACCTTCCAGCATCACAGGAAGACACAAGCCAGCACAGCATGACAACCTGGCAGTCTTGTGGTGGAGACACTCACTGCTTCCTATTATTGGATGGGGTCAGTGCTGCCTGGGAGAGATATAGGAGAGAATAAGATTTCCTACTGATCCTCTAGCCATGCCTCGACCCCATCCTATTCTCAAGCACATTAGCTCCTCATTCTGTCACCAAGAGAACATTTAATCCGACAATGAACATGTTGACATCCTCAATTCTGTTTCACAGGGTCTAGGTCAGGCCTTCCATGACAGAGACCCTAAAAATTGCTTATCAAAGGGTCCCTGAGGAAGTCTTCCAGAGCGACTCCAGGGAGAGACAAGCCTGGAAACAGTCAACTGTGTGGTTTAAGCTTTCCTAATCTGTGAGTTCTAGAGGTTCTCTGCCCAGGAGTACACATTTTCAGTTTCTGCTGTCTCCACCCCTGGTATTGTTTCTTGTTCTATATGTTGTGCCCTCCTCTTTATCTTGCCAGTTCTGATAGTGACTATAGCTATATTCATTTTCTATTGCTGTGTAATAAATCACCACAAACATAGTAATATCAAAACCACATTTATAATCACAGCATTATTGTGAGTCAAGAACCCAGTCACTTCTCAGCCAGATCTTCCATTCAGGGTTTCACAAGCTACAGCTCAAAAGTCATCCTGCATACAGTCTCATGTAGAACTCAGAGCTCACTGAAGTTGATGCCAAATTTGGTTCTTCATGGTTGGATGTGGGGTACCAGCCCCCACAATCAAATGGGCCCAAGGGGCGATAGTGTAATTGAGGGGTTAAATTAAAGAGACATTGGACAAGATAAGGCTTGGGAATACTCACCTTTGGGATGGCCGTGATCTCAGCAACCAGGTCCTCGCAGAGAAGATGAATATATTTCCAGTCACGATATATATCATAACAAGAAGGGGTTGTACCATGAGCATATATACAATAGAAGGGGGGTGAAATGGGGCCTAAATGCAAAAGGAAGGGAAGGTACTAGGAGTACACATTTGATAAGATGGGCAAACTCTAGATTCAACATGGCAGCCCAAACTTGGCCCTCCTTGAGTTGACTTGATCTTGTCTTTGGGCTCTCCTTCAAAGGAATAATCCACTATCTTTTTCAGAAGGGAGTGGGCCCTACTTAAGGTGGGATAGACTATAGAGCCCAATTGCTCTCGCTGGTGAATAATCCTCAGGGAGATTACCCTTAAGCAGTTAACCTCCAAGTGTATAGTCAATTTACCTTGTGTAGCAAGCTAAGCAGTATCTTAGGTTTGGCCCATAATATGGGAGGACAGCCTGCAGGAAAACCTTTCTGTATGCCACATTTGAAAGCTGAAGGCCCTTACCTTTGACAAGACACTCCTCTCACAGCCCACAATATGACTGTTTTGAGGCCAGGTTGAAAGCATCCCTTTTCCCAAAGTGTTCAGTTCCTCCTTTAAGAGCTTTTACCTAATTCAATCAGGCCCACACACAAGAATATCTCTTTTGGTTATCAGAACGTCAATTTGAGGCCTTCATTACAACTACAAAATCTATTCACCTTTGCCGTAGAATGTAACCTTAAGTGATATTCTTTCATAGTCATAGGTCCATGCACATTCAAGGGAGGGTGCATTATACAGGGGGCGGGGTGCACCCAGAGCACAGGGATTTTGCAAGGCATCTCAGAGTTCTGTCAATCCCAACATCCTTACCTGTTAGATCCATCTGGTCCTAGTCAATGGAACCTGCCCCCTTTCTAGAAGCCTCTGATATTACCTTCTTACAACTTTGATCTGGAAAAACTGTGTCAGGAAAAGGACTTGTACTGAAATTCTAAAGACCCAAATTGGCATCCTTGTATGGGCCGACACCGTGGGGGGTTATGAGTTATGGAAGGGTTGCAAGAGGTCAGGTCATAGGGTTTAATTTGCACATATACATTGCCTCCAGGAAAAGACTTATGCAATTTTCTGGGAGAAATTCAACCTTATGTCTCAGGATACTTCCTGGAAATTCTAGCTCATGCTAAAATGGTTCTCATTCACTCTAGGGCTATTTCCCAGGAAACTACAACTAAGGTATAGATTCTGAGGAAAACAAATTAGAGAGTCACTCTAGAGTCTAGACTAAGCCCCTTCAATAGAGCTTTTCCCCCTGTCTTTATTTAGAGATGATCCCCAAATAGTGCTCATGTGAGGGCCATCCTCTTCCGGGAAGTCTTGGGGTAGATAAAAACCTTTGAAGGGAATGAACATTACTTGAATGCAATTGAACTTTTATTGTAAAATCATTCCTTGGGACTTTAATTTTTATCAGCAAAATGATTTATGGCAAAGCACTGTTGCTTTAGATTTCCAAGAATGTATTCAGCTGAATGTATTTGGAAGATTCAGCAGGCTGCATACTTAAGTTGATAAGTTGATAAACATCTTGTTAATTTACAAATGTTTGTGCAGGAAAATTCCTAAAGTAGTCAAAACAAACCATTATAGGAGGCTTTATATTATTTCCTCTTTTGCTCAACTCTTTTTATTGCAAGGATACATGCAAGTTACCTCAGCTAATCTTCTTCCTGCTGAATTAAATAACCCATATCTTTTGTTAAGTGATGTTTCAAAGAAGGAAGTTTGATGTGCTGCCAATACAAATGTCTCATTGGTCTATTAAGGTATCATAAATGAGCATGCCCTATATTCAAAGCCGTTAAAAAAAAACAAAAACAAACACACAAAAACTCAGTGAAAGTCAAAAAAATCTGTGAATCAAGTCTCAAGGTCCTTTTGTAATGAATAGATTAAAACATAGAGAACTCTACTGTGTAGCAGATGCATTTATTATGAAAGAGCTTGAATGTGTGCATGCATGTGCACATACAGGAGAACAGAGAAGTGAATGTTTGTGCGTGGGTACACATATATCTGCATAAACACTCTCTACCCATAAGCCACTCTGATATTTCTTCAAAATATGATCTACTTGGGCTGAGCTCCAGTGGCGTAGTGGTTGTGCACAGGACTGCGGCCCACTGGATTGGATGTTCAAATCCAGCAGCAAGGCTGGGCTTTCTACTCCCACCAACAGAGGGCAGTGATGCCCCCAAAACAAAAAAAAATATGATCTACTTCTAGATTAAAGAGTCTCAGATCTAGTCTCAGGAGTTCTCTGTACTCTTCTGTCAATCTAGCTGGTAGTTTCTCTATGTTATTAATCCTTACAATGAACCAACTTTTTTTTTAAAGAATCAACTTCTGACCTTGTTGAATCTTTCAATTGTTTCTCTATTTCACTTATTTCTGACTTGATCTTCATTATTTCCTTTTTACTTCTTTGGTTCTTCTTTTTCTATTTGTTCAAGATGGTAGTACCAGTTAATGATTTTAGATCTCTCTTTTCTTAATATAGTAATTTATATAATCTTAATATAGTCATTTAAATTATAGGAGTTAAAATTTGTCACTTTCAATGTCTTTTATGATTCCAAAGTCTTATAGTAGTATAGTATTTCCATGTATTTTTTCTTGATTTTTGTTATCAATTTCTAACTCCCTACTGTATGGTAAAAGACGATGTACTGTATACATGTGGACTTTAAAGAGTTCATGGGAAAATAGAATGAAAAGTTAATGGAATTTTTCCAACACTTTAAAAGCTGCTCTTGTGTTGCAATATTTTAAAATGTGTTGAAACTTGTGCTGTATCCTAGCATATGGTTGATTTTGGAAAATGATACAGGTGTGTTAGGGAATAATACATATTGTTCTGATGCTGAATAGAGTAGCCTATATATGTTCAGTAGGCCCAGTTAGAATATGACTTTATTTAAATTCTCAATATCTTTGCTGACCTTTTCAGATGCTCTATATATAATTTAAAGTGGAGTGTATAGTCCTCTACTATTATTATGGGGTTATCTACTTTGTCTTCCATATTAGTCAATATTTATTTCTTGTATATTATTTGGGGTCATTGCTGCTAGATGCATATATATTCATAATTTTTATGTCTTATTGATAGTGTTACTCTCATTTCTATATTTAAAGTTTATTTTATCTGATATCAATATGGGCACTCTTGACTTTGTTGATTTGTTTACTGGTTACATAGGACATTGTTCTCCCTTCTTTTATTTCCAGTTTGTTTGTATCCTAATGCCTGAAATATATTTCTCATAGACAGCAAAAGAATGGATCATGTTATGTGATTTGGTTTGTTTATTTTATCCACTTTGCCACACTCTGTCTTTCGCATGGCACATTTAGACTATTTACATTTAAACTCACTGCATCCAGTTGATTGCACTCATAGTGATCCCACCCACACCACCAGGTCTCCATGTGTCCCACGTTGTAGGGATGAAGTGACAAACAACGAACGCACCTATCTTAGGGTCCTGCAAGGAAACAAAATGAATAACGAACTCCAGTTCAGCACAATAGCCACCTTGGGCGAGGGCTGTGAAGAATGCCTTGGACACATGGCAAGGAGGAACAAACTCTTCCAGAAGCCTCAGAACAATTTTTTTTAAGGATGAGTAGAGGTATCTGGGGTGGTGTCCAGACATGGTTCAGTATACATTACTACTGTTGTTGGTGGGTGTTGTCAAGACAGCCCTGACAACAGAGCAAAACACCACTAGCTCTGCCGCTCCCTCACAATGGCTATGTTTGAGTCCATGGTTGCAGCGACTGTGCCACTCCCTCTGGTCAGGGTCATCCTCTTCTCTGCCCTTCTATTTTTCCAAGCATTAACCTACTGAGAACACATAACTAAGGACACATAATTGCACTTGTGCTTACCTTACTTACTGGGTAACCTGGCACTGACTATATGCCAAGTTAGCAAAGATGAGATAAGGAAAAGTATGGGTAGAATTTAAAAGTCTTTTTCTAACAGTCCCTTGCATCCATACCTATCCTTTTTTGCTGTCTTAGTGTGTTAATGCTGCCATCAAAAAATACCACAATAGGTGGCTTTAAAGAAGGGAAGCCCAAATTAGACTTTAAGTTGTAGAGAAGACTCCTTTGTTGGTATTCATGATATTGCTTAACAGTTGAGTTATAGATGGCTCTTTGCATAGTCCCTTGGTATGTGTGTGTGTGTGTGTTCTATTCATAGAAGACACTATTCAGAAGGGATAAGATGAAGGACCAATTCTACACTAGAATGGCCTCATTAACATCACAGAAAAAAACAGTTCCCAATTTATGAGTATGGGTTTAGATTTATGTATTTCTATTTGGGGAACACAATTCAATGCATAACAAATGCCCATCACCATTCTAGACTCTCTCATCTGGTTTATGGTTATAGACACCACACCTGCCCTGTGTCCTCTCTTGCCCCCACTTCCCCACATCAATAAATTCTCTAACAGCAATCAAAATGATATTTCTAGAATACTTCATATCACCTTCCCTCATGTCTCACCCCATTTGAAGAGTGTTTGTGCTAAATAAGGGAATAATGAAAAAGATTGAAATAAGTGATCTTTGTATGTGAATTCCCTAGAAGGCCTTGGGCCAAATTCTCTCCTAATGGCTTCTCTGCAATTCTGCCTGAGGGAGAGTCACAGATTTGTCACTCTCTGGTTTGCAGGAAGAACTTCACTTATCACAGGCTCTGTTAAATAATTTGCATTTTTGTGAAACCCAAAGGTTTAAATTTTATTTTGTATCCTTCCCCAGCTTTTCTACTGATAATTACCTCTTCTCAAGGGAAGCACAGCAGGCAGGTTGGACTTTATCCATTTGCTCAAAATTCTCTAGATTCCATCAACATTTAATGAGAAGACCAATTTGTAAGAACTGCAGAATATCAACTCTAAGGAAACAATAGAGAGCATCTACCCTTATTTTATGTTGGGTGTGTTAGTCCGGATAGACTAGAGAAACAAATTCATAAACATGCATATGGATATAAGGGAAAGGTTTCTATACAAGAGGAATGGGACATTGAGAAAGCATCCCAATCCCGTCCAGTCCAAGGTCACAAGTCCATATGTCTGATACCAGACTATAAAATCTCCTTCCAACTTATGAAGCATGTGCAATGACACGAGGCCAGTGGTGCAGAGTCTTGTGTGTCCAGCGGCAATAAAACCATCTCAGTGCTGGCAGGGATCTCCCCTTAGTCTCCCAAGCATCTCAGCACTAGCAGGAGTGCTACATGGCTTCTCTGGCCCTAGAGGTTTGGTTCCATCAGGGCAAGCCCATGTGGCCTCTTCTCTGGCTCCTCCATTCTCCAGGAATCCGGATCAATCAGCATGCTGTCATCTCGTCTTGTCAGTAGTTCATCTCTTGGGGACTCAGTCAAGTCTCTCCAGTCCAAAAATGGGAAATACTGTGAGACTTCCCTGAAATCTCAGGAGAAAGCCATGCCCACAGAGAGGTCTCATTGGCTATCTTCCACTGGCTAGACTCCATCCCTAGACTCCCAATCATGAAACTGACACGTGAGTACATGACTGCCACACTGGGGAAACGAGCACCAGGTTGACAACGGACTCTTCAGGAGGACATATAGAGGGTCAGCACTTGATTCCAGAGCACCTGCTTTTCTGACTCCTGATTTGGGGTCTCACCTAGAATGTAAGAGGTAGAAGAAAAATGGAGGATGTTGTTTTCTTCCCAGAATCATGCTTCCCCTTTAAAATCATCTATCAACACTCTCTTTATCTGCTATTTCTCCAAGAGTTCTGCATTGGAAAGGAATGATGAGGGTGTAGAAAGAGGAGGAAAGTCTTTTGTGTTTGTGTTAGTTCCTGCTGCATTTAAAATGAACATTCTATGGGTGAAACATATATAAATCTTATTCTTATAGCTAGTCTTATGGGAGAGGATTGCAAGCTTACGGACTTTACTTCCACGCAAAAGGGATAGGAAGTCCTGGGGATTACTACTTAGAGCAGATAACACATCACCCTGAGTCTGGGTCCTGGGAAGTTTATTGCCCTCATGGAATCCTTTCTAGGCATTCTTGAGTCCACCATTTTCCACCTCTTCCTATGACACACATAGATACACATGTACATATACATAAGGGGGATGGGAGAATCCAGAAATATGGGAGGACAAACCCAAAGAGATTCAAGGTGAGATAGTGCAACCGTTCTTAGAGGTTGAGGGTGAAGATTGAAATGGACCCCTATCTCTGCAATATATAGTGATTGTGGGTGACCTTAATAAGAACAATTTCATGAAGTGGGTAGGAGCAAACTGAAGTCTGAGTAAAGCAACTTAAAGAATAAATATGATCCCTGGTGGCATAGTGGTTACTCACTGGGCTGCTAACTGCAAGGTTAACAGTTTGAAGCCATTCCACAGGAGAAAACTGGGGCTTTCGACTCCTGTAAAGGTTACAGTGTTAGAACCTTAGACAGTTCTACCCTGTCCTATAGGGTTGTTCTAGGAGTTGACCTTGACTTCTTGGCAGTGAGTGAGTGAAAAAAGTAGAAATGAAGAAATTTCTCTTTAAAGGTGTTTTATTTTACAAAGGAGCAGAGAAATGAGGTCATCCTGGAAGGTTATTCCAAGATGACTATTCCTACTGCTTGTTTGCTTGTTTATGTCTTCAGCCTTATGGAGATGATCCAGTAAGGAAAAACTGAATATTGAAACAGGAGTGGGGTGAATTTCAGATCTCCACAAGGTTAAGTTGGATATTATGTATTTTATCCCCAATACTTTGGACTAGTCCAGGGGCATATCTAATAAAACCTGGTACATGGAATTGAATTAAGTGACTTTACACTTAAATCATTCTTATTATGTCAGTCTTAAGTATGCTAGAGTAAACAGGGGTTCTGACATAATAGCTCTTATATCTCAACTGAAATGAAAAACTTACTCTTATATCTGGACTATAACTCTCTTCATTTATTATCTGATTCATTTAATGAAACCATAAATTATGACTGATCAACTATGTGCATTAGTTCTCCTGTAGGAAAAAGTGACAATAAATAGGTACAATCATGGATGTGGGATTTTGCTGAGATTTAAATGCCCTTTGCCTTAAGAAATGCCTTAGTTCTATTTTCCTTAAAGCCTTTCAGAGGGAAGCTCTTCTTTTAAGGGTTTTAAGAAAAAAACAATTGAAAATTGTGGCTTCTGAGCAACACTAGAGCTAGAAGGAAACAGGCGTTAACAAACATGATGAGCTTTCCAGAAAGCAGGCATCGCATGTATATAAACTTTCCCTTTTCTACTGTTTGGCTAGGTTGTGACAACATGCTGATGGGCATAAAGTCCCTGAAGATAGTGAAGAAGACAGTGGACACAGATGGTTCTTGGATGAAAGATGCTGCCAGCAACTCTGCAAAAGTGTACTTCTTAATTGGACCCAGAAACAACACGGTTTGGGAGTTTGCAAATATTCGGGCTTTCATGGAGGACAGCACCAAGCCAGCTCCCCGGAAGCTAACCTTAACACGTTCCTGGCAGGGAACAGGCCAAGTGATCTACAAAGGTTTCCTATTTTTTCACAACCAAGGGACTTCCAATGAGATAATAAAATATAATTTGCAGAAAAGGATCGTGGAAGGTCGACTGTGGCTCCCAGGAGGGGCAGGCAGATCCTTGGTCTACCAGCACTCCCCTTCAACGTACATTGACCTGGCAGTGGACGAACATGGTCTATGGGCCATCCACTCAGGGCCGGGCATCTATGGCCAATTGGTCCTCACAAAAATTGAACCTGGGTTACTGGGAGTGCAGCACTCCTGGGACACTCCCTGCAGAAGTCAGGATGCTGAAGCCGCATTCCTTGTGTGTGGGGTTCTCTATGTGGTCTATCGATCTAATGGCCAAGGACCCCATCACATCACCTGTGTCTACGATCCACTGGGCACTGTCAGTGAGGAGCATCTGCCCAACTTGTTCTTCCCCAAGCGGCAGAGAAGTCACTCCATGATTCACTACAACCCCAGAGATAAGCAGCTCTATGCCTGGAATGATGGAAACCAGATCATTTACAAACTCCAGACAAAGAGAAAATTGCATGTGGAATAAAGAAAGCAGGAATGGACAACAGGAATAAGGTCTAGAAATGGGATTGTCATCTTTTTTTCCAGATGTCACTGCTTTGATTATCTTCAAAGAGCTTAAGTGAGAGTCTACCATTCCAATTTTTCCAACAACTTCTATCACCCATTTAAATCTTCTGACTTTCAAGGTCTTCCGCCTTCTGATCCTGTTTGATTCAAGCTTTTTATTTCCATTCTTGCTTAGCATTTACTTTAAACTCCCCCTTAAGCAGCAGTTCTCAGCCTGTGGATTGCAACCCCTTTGGAGGTTGAAAGACCCTTTCACAGGGGTCGACCAATTCATAAACAGTAGCAAAAGTATGGTTATGAAGGAGCAATGAAAATAATTTTATGGTTGGAGGGGTCACCACACACAAGGAACTGTATTAAAGGGTTGAGGCAATAGGAAGTTTGAGAACCACTGCCCTAGAGCAATCAAAAGAACATGTCATCCCCTGAATGTGCACTGGTTTCTCTTGCTTCTGGCCTTTGCTCAAACTCTTCTCTCTTTCTCAAGTGCCCAACTGGTATTCTCTCATTTTTCAATGCCCAATTAAAGCACTATTTCTTTTTCTTTCTTTCTTTTTTTTGGGGGGGGGGCATCACTGCCCTCTGGTGGGAGTGGGAGGCCCAGCCTTGCTCCTGGAGAGCTGCTGCTGGATTTGAACTGCCAAGCCAGTGGGCCATTGTCCCACACTCAACCACTATGCCACCGGGGTTCAGCCAAAAGCACTATTTCTTTTTTTGGGGGGGATGGGGGTAGGCATCTCTGCCCTCTGGTGGTCGTAGGAGCTACCCAGTGCTGCTCCTGAGAGCCACCACAGGATTTGAACAGCCAAGCCTACAGGCCACAGTCCTGCACTCAACCACTTACACCACCGGGGCTCAGCCTCAAAGGCACTATTTCTTATTGATGTTTAATTTCTGTTTCTCCTAGCCTTACCCCATCACTCAACCAGGTGGGTCTAAGAATAGAATAATATTACCATTTGAATAATATCCTCAAGTTATAAGATTTAATTCTCATCCTAACCTTGTATGATCTATGCAGAATAGATTTTATAAGTGTTGACTGAGAGATATAGTTATTCAAAGAAACAGCTACAAAGTGAAAGAGCAGGCTGCAAATTCTATAGTCTTTCCATTACCCATTGAAGCCTCCAACACACGTTTGTGCTCTAGGAGTCTTATAGGTCCATCCTTCTGCCTGAAAAATGGTAGTCTCCCCCTTTATTTCTTGTCTGGACAAGACCTTCTATAGGAAGTTCAAAAACTACTTCCTCTGGAAGACCAGCTTAAGGAGTAGGACCCATCTTCTAGCCTCATCTTGTCTTATAATCCCCTTCTTTCTTCAAATACCCTAAAATTGATCCTAAACAAATAAACCTCATCAGATTACATTCATTCACATTCCTTGAGTACCCACGTTTGCAGGGTGTGCTGCCTTGTATGGGTTCACTGTCAGCAATCCCTAACATGCCGAGGGGTTGGCAAATATTCTGCAATTAGAGGAAAGCCAGCTTATAAGCAAACAAGTTCCCTGCCACAGCAAGCATGCCATGTGGCAAGGGCCAGAGGACAGCTGTGCCCCTTAAGAGGGCTTTCCTCAAAAGATTTCCCACACATTTATTCAGTCCAGCCAAGTTTGGGTCACAAGTGAAGGCTGTGGTGCCAGTCTGGGTCATGTGCTGAGGCCCCAGTCTTTCCAGGTTGGTCACATGAGAGGGGTTGCTTTGTGGGTTTGCAGCTGTTTTCTCGTCTCTGCCAAGCGCAGGCCAGAATCATGGGCAGGGAAGAGATTTTTTTCCTCTCTCGTCTATTCTCCATAGCATGTGAGTAGATCTTGGAATTTCAAAATGGAATTTCTACCTGGTGGATAAAACGGAATTTTCTATAGTCCTAAGAAACTGATCCCTAGACCCAAACCTACCATTATTGATTCTGACCCTGTAAGTCATGTTGTTCTCTTGCAGAGCAGCTGGTGGCTTTGAACTGTCAACCTTGTGATTAGCAGCCGAGTGTTTAATCACTCAAAAACCAAAAACATTGAGTTGATTTTGATTCATGGCGATCTTATACAGCAGGGGAGAACTGCCCCTGTTGGTTTCCAAGACTGTAACTCTTTCTCCTGAGGAGCTGCTGCCAGCCTCCACCTAGACCACTGAAGCTCTTTAATAAAGTTATACCCAGATCCCCAAGTCCTTTCTGGAATAAAGCACATCTGTTATCGTCTTCTCCATAGGTTTAGGGACATTTATTTACCCAGGAGTGAAATGACATTGCCTACTTCACAGAGATAAGGAATGTGGTATGCCGCATAGATGAGGACAGAGTGACATTATCAGCGGGTGTCAGGCACGTGTACATAATTTCTTTGCAGGCAGAGAGGCGCAGGCAGACTGAAACGTGCTTTGATCTGCCAGATCCATGGGGCACACCTGAACCTAACAAACCTCCCCGGTGCTTTCAATTCCAGCAGCTATCGTCACTCTTTGGGGTTAAGACATTTTCTCCTGATAATGTGCCAATTTGTTTCCAGGTAGCCAGAACAACACGCAGGTCTTTGAAACCCTCAGTTCCGAACTCTTTTGTTAGATTAAATCGAGGACCAAAGTCCCCACGATCTTCATCAGTGGTTCTTAAATTGTGCTGCACTTAAGAATCACCTGTGGAGATTTTAAAAACCTTGATGCCCAGGCCATGCCCTCGTCGACAGAATCGGGACTTCTGGTGGTAAAAACCAGTTATCTGTAAATTTTAACTCTCTCTCTCTCTCTCTCTCTCAGGTGGTGTAGTGGGTTCCGAGTTGAGCTGTTAACTACAAAATCAGCAGTGTAGAACCCCTTTCACGGGAGTCAGCCCCTACCTAACACATCATTACAGGTCCGGTAGGTGCAATTGTGCACCTGCTTAAGTAAAGATGATAATAAAGTCATAGAAATTAGAAATAGAAATAATGGAGTCAGACACATTTCATGGCAGCATTCTCACCTCAGCTTCCCTTGGTGCTCCCTGTAGAGAGGGTCAGAGAGAGAAAGTTTATTGATCATCAAGGTTTCTATCTTTTTTTTTGGGGGGGGGATGATAACAGGTAAACCACACTTCACAGGAAGGGGCTATACAATAGGGATACAGGTCACAGGAAAGGGATGCACAATAGGCATAAGTGTAACAGGAAGGGGACGAGCTAGGGGCATGCATGTGACAAGGGGAGGGACTAGAGGTAAACATGTGACAAGATAGGCGATCCTAGATTCCTGATGGGGGCCTAACCTTGATCATCCTCGGTGGACTTGACCCCCCTGAGCTCCAACAATAGTCTACTATGATCCATATCAGAAGGGAGTGCGCCCTACTTAGGGTGGGAGAGGCCATACAGCCTGATTGCTCTCGGTGGCTGATAAACCTCAGGGAGAATAACTCCTGATCTATATCTGTTGACCTCCAAGTGTATAGTCATTGCCAAGTGTAGCAAGCAGCTAACTTTGGCATAGATTTGGGAGAGACAACTTGAGAGAAATCTCTGTTTCCCACAAGCCTCCAGCCACTCTTTGGAAGAAAGATGGAGCTTTCTACTTGGATAAAGAGTTAGAGTTTCAGAAACCCACCGGGGTAGTTCTACAGCGCCCTCTAGGGTAAAGTGACCAGACATCCCGCCTTTTAACAATTTAACCATGTCCCGTGGTGTTTTAAAATTTAAGTAAATATATCAACACTATTTTTGCATTCTATGAAAATTTTTGTTGCTCCATAGACCAAATTTTTAATCAAGAACACCCCCCCCCCACACACACAACCCTCCTCCCGGTCAATGGTGTCCTGCTTAAAATCTAGTCACTTTACTCTAGGGTCACTCTGAGTGCAACAGAATAGAGGGCAGAGTGACAAATGTCTCCCTCAGGGGACTCCAAAGTGCAGAAAAGTGTGAGAACCAGTAAGTGACACCATTTTAGTTTTGTACACGTAAAAAAAGTAATCGATGTGGTTCTAAGGGCAGGTCTAGGTAAGCATTTTTGGTGGAAGCTGGGTCAGGTGGGTGCTCTGGACATTAAAGTGGGGTTCGAAACACCCATGAACTCGTGTGAACCGTAACAGCCTCGGTCCACAAAAGCCTCTCAGTTGCTATTTTAGGGAAGTGAGAGAGAACTGAACTGCAGGGTGTCCTGCTGTAACACAACTCTTATGGGCCCCGGCCTTCCTCTGCTGGCCCGGTCTTTCATCAGCTGCTGGCCACGTTCCTGCAGTGGCCACATGTCTCCCATCTGCCAGGATGGCTTCGCTTCTGTTCAAATGTGAACGTCTTCTGCGCACACTGGTCCTTGCACACCACCAGGGGCTCTTTGGCTGGGAAAGGGATATGTCCTTTGGAGTCCCCCAACACTGCAGCCCAGGGAGAGGCTGAGGCCAGGTCTGCGGGGACTCCTGCCAGTGCCGGAGACTTTGCCAGAGTCCCTGGGGCATTGACATCCGAGACCCAGAAGGACTTTAATCAGCTGCACTCAGGAGTCACACTTTGGAGGCCCACGCCAGGCAATATAACCTTACAACCAAAGGGGGCGCACCCCACAGACAAGGGTAGGTAAGTGTTGGGCCAAACCTCCAGGCCTCCCGGTTCTTTCTGATGTTGAGCATTCATTCCTGCGGTCAGACTTCGCCAACCCTTTCGTTGGGTTCACATCAAAACCGTCCTTAGGTGCCAGGGATCGGGAAGGACTGGTCTCAGGGTGGTTCTGGTTGGCACCGACCACTAGAGGGAACCTCGACCCCACGGCGCGGAGTTCCAGCGCTGCCCGTTTCCAGAATGACCGCGAGTCAACCAACCTGGGAGGCTCCGGGAGAAAGGAGACCGAGGCTGCCTC
>PVJH01036421.1:0-18895 GCA_004026705.1 Nesogale talazaci | reverse complement strand
GACAAAATCAAGCGGCTGCAAGAAGACTCGGAGAAGAGAAGAAAGGAGTTGACCACCAATCCACTGTGGACCGGGCTCAATGGACTGTTGCCTTACCTCTTGCCACTGTGGGGCCCCCTCGTTAGTTTATTGCTTTTGCTTTCATTACGGCCAGTATTATTCAACAACCTCATGGCATTTATTAAGTAACAGATTGAGACTATTCAAGCAAGGCCCCTGCAAGTTCATTATTGTCGCTTGGAGATGAGCGATCTTGAACAGAGTGGCACACACGACTAGTATGTGATAAGACCCTCTGCCTCCGTGAGCTGAACTTGACAGCCAATGACGGGTAAGATCAGGAGCACTCTTTACCAACCTAAGACAGGCCATGGTGACATTAGAAGGCCATTGACTGATGACGGGTAAGGACTGAGTGTGTGTCCTGACAACCTAAGACAGGCGGAGTTCCCGGGAGGATCTTACTTGAAAAAATAAAAAAGGGGGACCTGTCAGGAGCCATCCAGCCAGGACATGCTTGACCTGGCTATAGGCCGGATATGCCTGAACTCTGTTGCAGTTTGTTGCCTGGGGTTTGTAGTTTGTTGCCTTTGTAACTGTAAACAGCCCTGGCCTTTGAAGTCTTAATTGCAGCTGTGCTGCCATTCACTTGTTAATTTTGAAGATCACGATATGCTAATTGCCTAAGCTTGCTTGCCCTATAAAACTGGTTTACTTCTCCCAAATCAAAAAAAAAAAAAAAAAAAAGAACCCCACCTCACCCCAGAAAAGATGTATGTATGTATGTATACATTATGATTGGAGCTGTATGAGTCCCCAATAAAATGATTTTTAAGAAAAAAAAAGATGCATTTGAATTTGCTATGTCTGTATATTGAATCAATAAAGTTATATTTAATACTAAAAAAAATTAAAAAAATAGCCTCAGAATATACACAGTTGAAATGACAAATTAAAAAGAGAAATGAGGCTGAGTCCCAGTGGCGTAGTGGTTGTGCGTGACACTGCGGCCCACTGGGACGGAGGTTCAATTCCAGCAGAGGGGCTGGGCCTCCTACTCCCACCACCGGAGTGCAGTGATGCTCCCCCCCCAAAAAAAAAGAGAAATGAGAAATAAATCATAAAAATAAATTTTAATTATCCTCTCTAGAACATCGAAAGTCGACCAAATTTCAAAGATATAGCTTAAAAACATAACTTACATGAGTAACCTAATGAACATGTACTCAAAAGAAACAAAAAAAAACAAGCTCACGTGGATTTCAACTCATTGAGACCCTACCAGTAATGAGAGAACACCTACTATTTGTCAAGCACATATAAAATACTTAAAAGAGAAATCACATAGGAAGCCACAATAAAAATCACAGAAAATATGATAAATAAGTATAGCATACATATGATACTATTCCAACATAATAAAGTTACATTAGATAAATGCAAATGGTAAATCGAAAATTCCATATATTTGGACATTTTAAAATAAATTACAAACCTAGCAAAATTTGATAATTGCTAAATTTGAATGATGAATATATGGAGATTAATTGACTATATTTAAACATTTTCACAATAAAGCAACTACTTTAATATCATTTGTGGGTCAAAAAGATATGAAAGGTAAACTAGAAAATATTTAGAACAGAAAAATAACCAACATCTTATATTTAAAAACAATGTAAAGGGGTTCACTATCCCCACTTAATCTCTTCACTCATTGTAATTTCATTCAAAATCTTCACAGGGCTTTAAACAAAGATTCTAGCATTCATAGAAAGAGTCATGTCTGAAGAAAATGAACAAGATAAAGGAATTTTACTATCATCTAAGTAGGCTTCTTGTAAAAGTACAGCCATTAACATTCCGTTATTGGCGCATGGGTAGAAAAATAGATCAAGAATATCAACAAGAGTTGCCAAATGGGGTCATTCATACATGACCATTTGAATAACAATACCAATCAGGAAAGAAGATACTCTTATTTAATTGGTGCTGAACAACGGATTATCCATTTGAAAAAAAATAAATTAGCGTCCCATCTCACCATCACAAAGGAAATTTCTATGTAGAACAATGACAACTCAAAAGAACAATGGGACAAGGATATGAAAAGGAAAGTGATAGAAGAAGAAGCCTGGGGCTGAGCCCCGGTGGTGTAAGTGGTTGAGTGTGGGACTGCGGCCCGCAGACTTGGCGGTTCAAATCCAGCAGTGGTTCTTAGGAGCAGTGCTGAGTAGCTCCCACAACCACCAGGGGGAAGTGATGCCCCCCCCCCCCAAAAAAAAAGAAAAAAAGAAGAAGAAACCAGAATAACAAGAAACGCCAGTGTCATTCTATTGTTTGCGATCAGAGAAATCGAATTATAAGATATAGTGCTGTCATTTCAGATAATTTTCAGATTGGAAAAAAAATGCAGATGTCTGATGATGTCAAGCCCTAGAGTCATCCATGTGTAGCAGAACAAATGGAGAAACATACAATTCTGAAGGAGCTTAAATGGCAGAAACCACATCTGAGAGCAATTTAGAAAAACACGTAGTTCAGTTGAAGATGTGCACCTTCATAACCCTCCACAACTCTCACTGAAGAAAAAATATATATGTTTTTTTTCTTGAGCTGTAACAGTGGATAATTAGGAATCACCTAAATATTCACCAGTAAGAAAACCAGTAAGTATATTTCGGTAAATTCATATATTAAAAAACTAGGCAACAATCAAAATGAATGCGCTTGAACTAAATGTAACAACATGATTATATCTCAAAAACATACTGTCTGGCTGAAAAATGGTATGATCGAATTTAGATAGAATTTAAGAATACATATGTCTTTACTGAGTTTTATTTATTACACATTCTTATGTAATAACTATATATATATATATATATAAATGTATATATGGTTCCCAGTCTGCATGATTATGGCTGGTCTTAGTGGGAGTGACAAAGATTATAGACAGAAGAACCAAATCAAATATTTTATTGAACTACACTATCTGAAATCTCTATCTTTAAACCAGAGTTTATTACATTACATTATTACATTACATTACTATTACATTTAAATTTATTTCTACCACCTTATTTTGCATTTCCTATTTACTTTGTTTTCCCCTTTACTTTTATATTTTATTTCAAACTGATTGAATTTACATTATTTTTATTACCTTTCGATTATTTTGTTTTGGGGGGCATCACTGCCCTCTGGTGGTTGTGGGAGCTACCCAGCCTTACTCCCAGAGAGCTGCTGCTGGATTTGAACTGCCAAGTCAATGGGTCGCAGTCCCACACTCAACCACTACGCCACCTGGGCTCAGCCCACTTTTCTATTGCTTTTTTTTTGTTTTGTTTTGTTTGGGGTGGGGGAGGGGACATCACTACCTCTGGTGGTCGTGGGAGCTACCCAGCGCTGCTCCTGAGAGCCGCTGCTGGATTTGAACCACCACTTATGCCACTGGGGCTCAGCTTTTTCTATTGGTTTGAGGTGTACATTTTACTTACTTTATTTGAGTGATTACAGTTAAAATTTCAATAAACATACTTAACTACACCTAAGGGTAATCCATATTTCTACTAGCCTTTCAAGTATAGACACCTTAGGATCCATTAACTATGATTACTAGCTCCCATATTTTGCTATCCAGATTTTGGTTTCCATATTTTTATATTTTCCCAAATCAGTTATTATTTTTTAGAAATAGATATCTGTTTAGACATAGATACTAATTGAATCCTTGCTCACCATTCTTTTTCTAATCTTATGTCATCTTTGATCAAAACCACATCCCTTGTAATAGCTTTTCTAAAATAAAATAGGATCCATACCTTGTCCAGGACACAAAAATGGACTAAAAAATGAATTAGAGACCTAAACGTAAACCCCAGAGCTATAAAGATCACCGATGAGAAAATTGGGACAAACTTAAGGTCACAATTGCAGGTCATACACAGACTACCAAATATAATAAAGGAAGCACACACAGTGGAAGACAAAATAGATGACTGGGACCTACTAAAAATAAAACATGCACATCAAAAATGTAAAACAAGAGACCTTGGTTTGGAGAAAAAAAATTTAGCAATGATGCAATGAATAAGGGACTAATGACTAAAATCTATAACATTCTTCAACCTCAATAAAAATAAAAAACAAATAATAGAATGAAAACATGGACAAAAGACATGAACAAACACTTCAACACACATATATAAATGATAGTTAACTGGCTAACAGGCACATGAAAAAAGTGCTCATGATCACTAACCATCTAGAAGATGCAAATTGACACAATGACAAGATATCACTTTACACCCACAATGATGTCCCAATTCAAAAAAGTAGGAAACAAACGCTGGGATGGATATGGAGAGATTAGAACTGATACACTGTTGGTGGGCTAAGAAAGAGATTCCCTGAAAGGACTGGCAAACAGTAATAGCTCCAACAATGGGCTCAAGCCCGGTGTGGCAGTCTCCTAATCTGGTGTCAGTTTGAGGATTCAGAGTGTAGGGGTAGAGTCTAGCCTGTCAATCTAGAGATAGCCAATGAGACTTCTGTGTGGGCATCGCCTTCTCTTGAAAATTCTGGGAAATGTGGTCATTCCTTCTTGGAGGAAGGAATTCTCAGTTCACTCTCAGTTCACTTCCTTGGAGACTTTTCTACTGAAAACACTCACTGCCTGAGAGACTCAACTGACAGGCTGGCTCCCTGTGAGACATCCCTGAGGAGAAGCCACATGGACCTACCCTGATGTGGCCAGAAATCTGGAACAAGAGAAGCCACGTGGAGACTCTTCCCAGCACTGAGATGCTTCTACCACCACTGACTTTGCACCCGCTGGCCTGTCATCTCCCTGCATTCAGCATCTTTGCATGTGTTTTGTGAGTCTGGAAAGGACTTTATGGAAAGCTGTCGGACATATGAGCTAATATCGGATTTATGACCTTGAACTGAGGTGGGTTGGGATGTTTTCTTAATGTACAGTTGCTCTTGTATATAAATCTCTTTCTTATAAACATGCATGTTTATGAAATTGTTTCTCTAGTCTACCTGGACTAACACACACGGGAATAATTGTTATGACAGCACAGGCAGGGTTTCGTTCTGTTCTACTTTGGGTCACTTTGGGTTGAAACTGACTCATGGCACCCAACAACAACAACAACAAAACAAAATAGAAATCTCCCAAGACCCAACAATCCCTCTGTTGGATATATACCCCAAAGAAAGAAGACAGAACATAAACAGGCATTCTTTCTTCCCATGTTCTTTGCATCACAGTTCACAATAGCAAGAACCAGGAAATAACAGGGATGGAGCTGGCAATCTTAAAGATAACTGAAATTAGTTAATCACAAAAGAAAAAAACAAACAAACATTGTATGAGACCACCACCATAATGATAAACAGCCTTCTGTTCTCAGGTCATGCAGTTTTCTTTCTTTCTTTTTCTCAAATTATTTTATTGGGGGTTCCTACAACCCTTATCATAATCCATACAGCCATCTACTATGTCAAGGACATTTTTACATTTGTTGTCAACATCATGCTCAAAACATTTGCTTTCTACTTGAACTCTTGGTGCAAGCTCCTCATTTTTCCTCTTCCCTCCTTACTTCCTCCTCTTTCATGAACCCTTGATAATTTATAAATTATTATTGTTTTTTCATGCCTTACACTGTCTAACATCTCCTTTCACCCACTTTTCTGCTGCTTGTCCCCCAGGGAGGAAGTTATATGTACATCCTTGTAATTGGTTCCCTCTTTCTACCCCCTCCTTCCCTTCACCCTCCTGGTATCACCCCTCTCAACATTGGTCCTGAGTGATTCATCTGTCCTGGATTCTCTGTGTTTCCAGTTCCTATCTGTACCTATCCACAGGTTCTGGTCTAGCCAGATTTGTAAGTAGAATTGGGATCATGATAGTGGGGAGGAGGCAGCATTAAAGAAAGAGATGACAGTTGTGGCTACACTGCACCCTGCCTGGCTTGTCGACCTTCTCTAAGGGGATAACCAGTTGCCAACAGATGGGCTTTGGGTCTGCACTTCCCCTTATTCACAATGATATGATTTTTCATTCTTTGACGTCTGATACCTGATCACATCAACACCGCATGGTCACATAGGCTAGTGTGTTTCTTCCATGTGGACT
Source organism: Nesogale talazaci (assembly GCA_004026705.1). Classification (NCBI taxonomy): domain Eukaryota; kingdom Metazoa; phylum Chordata; class Mammalia; order Afrosoricida; family Tenrecidae; genus Nesogale; species Nesogale talazaci. The sequence continues at coordinate 12,744 of PVJH01036421.1, read as the reverse complement.
TTGTTTCTTCTCATCTAGATGACCACTTGTTTATCTGCAAGCCTTTAAGATAAAGAGATCCACTGTTTCTTTTGATAGTTGGACACCATCAGCCTTCTTCACCACATTTGCTTATGCGCCTGCTTTGTCTTCAGTGATCATGTTAGGAAAAATGAGCATCACTAGATGCAAAGTGATCTTGCATTGAGGAAATACTTGAGTAGAGGGCCAATGTCCATCTATTACCTTAATACTAAACCTATAAATATATTCACATAGATCGATTTCCCCATCCTCATATATTTACATATGTACATGCCTGTATTTAGATCTCTATATATGCCCTTTGTCTCCTACTTCTTTCCTCTATTTCCTTTTTCTTTCGTAATACCCTACTCTCATGCTCAGTCTTCATTTGGATTTCAGTAATTCCTCTGGGTTACATTGCTCTTGATCATACCCTACCAGGGCTCCTACACCCTCCTCACCATCGATTTTGGATCAATTGTTGTTCCCTTGTCCCTGGGTTTGTTAACAACCATTTTCTTTTCCCCACCTCTTCCTCTCTCATGTTGGTCCCATTTTTTTTCTTCTCTAGATTGTTTATCCAGCCTAATCTTATCTACATAAACCTGCAGAAATAATAATATGCACAAAAGCAAGATAGAGCAAAACAAAGCAACAAAAGAAAACAAAACAACAAAAAAATGATCAAAAAAAAAAAAAAAAAGAAAAGAAAAGCCTGTAAATAATTCAAGTTCTGTTTGTTGGCCTTCAGGAGTGTTTTCTGGTAGAATCTGATGTGTTGCCACTCCCTGGCCCCAAAGTCTATTTTTGGTGTTCGCCAGGGACTCCTTTGATCTGCTGTTCTGTTGCACATCCTTGGTGTTTTATCTCAGTGGGGTCAGATCAGGGGCAATTTCCACACTGTGTCTCCAGTGCTGTCCCCTGTAGGGCTATGGGTCAGTGAGGGATGTCGTGTCTGGTAGTGGGGCTGCCATACGGTCCTCTCTGTGCACTGTTTGTTCCAGTTTTTAATATTCTCTACTTTATTTTCAATTACATTTTTTCTTTGTTTTATTTTGTCCTTGTTGTTGAGGTGTTTGATTTTGGATTTTGCTTTGTATGTTTTTCTGTATATGAAATCTGGGCTAGGTAAATCTTTAGATAGTAACCGAATTAATAGTTTTCTTTCTTTTTTTTTTTTTTTTGGCATCACTGCTCTCCGGTGGTGGGAGTAGGAGGCCCAGCCCCACTGCTGGAACTGAACCTCCGTCCCAGTGGGCCGCAGTCCTGCGCACAACCACTATGCCACCGGGGCTCAGCCCGAATTAATAGTTTTCTAAGGACATGGCAGGGGAGGTTGAGGGAAAATGATGCATTAACAACAATGGGTACATGAAAGAATAAAATATTCTAAAATTAATTGTGTTGATGATTATCGCACACCTCTTTAATATGATTGAAATATTGAATCATATGCGATATGAATTGTGTAGCAATAAAACTGTTAAAATAGCTTTTCTGTATGATTAAAAGATTGATAAATTCTCTCCATTCTTGCTCAACTAAAAAAAGAATCTTTATTTCACCCTCAACCTCAAGAGCTAGCTGGACATGGATATTATGTTGACTGCTCTTTGATGTGGTTTGAAAATGTTGCATTAGCTTCTATTGTTGCTGTTGTGAAGTTTGTTGGTGGTCTGTTATTCTTATGCAGAATTTCCCATTTTTCTTTTATTGCTTTGGATATCTTTTGCTTGTCTATAATGTGCTGTAGTCGTGCTACTTTGTGTCTTTGCAGGTTTTTATTTAGCCTTCTTGAATTCCTTCTACTCAAGTCTGAGGTCCTGTGTCTTTCATTATGAGGTAGTAACAGTTCTCAGCTATCATGTCTTCATGCTACTGACAAGTTGAACAACCTCATTATATTATTCTCCTAAATTGTCATGCTGATCTTGTGTGTGGTGGGTGGGAGGGGAGGTAGTTAGTGCAGCTCTGTGTATAACAGTGAGAATATTTATTTTCCTCTGTGGTAAAAATGTCAACACTCAGCATGTGCGCTTATAATGTATGAGGTCTGTGAGAAGCAGGTTACCATGGTGCTGTCCAAGTTGGCCTTCTTATTAACAGTGCTATCCATGAAATCATGGTATTGATTTGTCAGTTTTAGCACAGATTAAAATGAAAACATTCATCCATGTGACAGCTATTTAAAATCATCTCTTGTCTGCTACATGCACCATCCCTGTGAAACTCTAGTACCTAGGTTCCTGAACTTATTTGGCCGTATTATCAGGAAGAAAAATTAATGTTTTCTTCTCAGTGCCCCACTGGCAAGTCAATACTTTGGTACTATAGCTCATATTCTAGGATAAAGTGTAGGTATCTGCTTTTGCACTCCTGACCCCCAGTCACTCCAGCAACCCTTAGGAGGCAGTATTATCTGCTGTAGGAAACATTACTGTGGTATGAACTGAAGATTTTCCAATGAGATTTTCCTGGGGTAACAGATATCAGCTGAACATATTTAACCTAGGAAGTAATAGCGACATGCTTTGCTTTATTTTAAAAAGAAAAGATGTTAGAGATAGAAATTAGAGAATGAAGTTCAAGGGCATTGGTTCTGAAAGCAGGGAGATACATTTTGAGACCAATATAGTTGATAATACCAATGTAGCCAGAGAATGGCTAGAACTTGCATACAAGGATACATTCAAGTCAGCGTGGTCTGTAAACAGTTCATGTTGATTCTCAAGGAAATGCAAGCATACCTTGTGCATGTGAATTCTTGAATTTGTTTGGTCCTTATTTTTTGCTTTATAGATTATATTTTTACAGAACCAGATGACCTGTTTTGGTTTGCTTGAGATAATGTAGCTTTAAGAAAGTTACTTATCAAACTTAAAAGTATTCTGAGTAAATGCAACCCGTCATGTATTCCCAAATTTGAGCACAAATAAATAGAGAGGACACAGCTCACTTCCTTGTTACAAGCCTGAGCAAGCTGCGGCCCTCTGCTTTCTAGATTCATTCCACGTGCTCCCCACTGCTCTGTGTCTCCATTCCCTCACTATAACATGCCATGGAAGTGATGAGCACTTATGTTAGTTCTTACTGCTGTCAGGTGTTGGAGATGAAGGCGTGGGAAGGCGTTTCTCGAGTAGAATTGACAAGACTTGAGCAATGACAGTGATGTGAGGAAGAGGACCTTTGTTGGTTTGATGGCAGAGTCATTAATCAGTATCAGATACACCTGTAAATCTTTCTCTCAAAAGGGGGAGATTTTTAGGGGTTGACTTTATTATTTCTTCAGCTAAGTTGTTATTTCCTCCCAGTTCCATGGTTGGTTGATTTGGGGAGTGGGAGGTGGTTCAGATTTTAAACTTTTTGAAGTTTATGATAAGTAAGTAGGGTGAGGAAAAGGGTTTCTTTGGAAAAGAGTACTTAGTCAAATTGCCAGATTTAACACAAACATGGGACCAGGTGCATGCATTCGTTCTCCAAGAGCTGTGAGAGCACCGAGTAGGGCCCCTGAAAGGGAAGCTTCATTTGCTGCCTGGCCAATGAGGCTGCTGCAACTGAGAAAGGAAGCCCTTGCCCTCCAGTATTCCAGATTCCATTTAGGAAAATTACTTCGTAAGGTCAACACTGGACCCTACAGAATGTGTGAATAGTTCTTTAAATATCTCTTTTTTCAAAGCCTCTGATGAGGAATCCATGCTACAGAGTCCAAGGGCAGGACGGTTCTCTTCTCCTCACAGGCCCTCTCTCTTTTAACCTTTCCTGATGTTCTCACCCTCTACCTTCCCTCCAGCTGTCCAGACTATAGCACTACTCCCTCAGAAATCAGGTCCCTTCCCGCGTGTAATAAATTACAGATGTCTTTCTGGAGCACAAAGTCAAAGCCCTTCTCTGCTCTATCTGGATTGTGCGCTTCAGTACACAGAGACCGTGAATTTCAGTACACACGATTGGTACCTCAAAACTAAACTTGAAGACACCCACATTTTGTTCCAAAACCCTACAGAAGATTCTTAAATAGCCACATCTTAAGAAGCTTCATTCAATAATTAATAAGCCAAACCCATGAAAAAAAGGTCAGTCAGGTCATAAACTACCTGAAAAACCTGATCTATAAACTTGGTTTCATTGACATATGACATAAACAAGTAGCGTGCATAAGCAACAGTGACATATACTCCTAATGATATGTACACAAAACACACACACATGCACAGGAGGGCTTCAAGAAGGCTGCTGAGAAGCTTTTTCCAAGAATTTTTGAACTATAATATACATACTAAATACATATACTATGTGTAAGTCTCCACAAGTTTCAAAGGATTTGAAATAATACAGAGTATGTTCTCTGGTTATAATGGGATTGAGTTAAAATAGCTACTAGAAAGATAATTAGATAAGTAAGTATTGGAAATTTTTTTTTTAATATTGGAAATTAAATAGTACATTTCTAAATAATTCGTGGGGCAGATAAGAAATCAAATCAACATTTAAATATTTTTAACTGGATGAAATGGAATTATAATGTGGCAAAATGGCAATTAACTAAAAACTATTATTTACCATTAATAATTTTTTTTAATCGTTAGGGTAGAGTATTAAAAATCAATTATTTAAGTACTCATATCATTAGAGGACAACAAATTAAATTCAAACAAGACAGTAGTTAGGAAATAGTAAACAGAAGAAGAAATTAATAAACAGAAAATAGAATGTTTTATTAAATAGAATTTAATAAATAGAAAATTGAGAAAATAGAGTAAAATCAATGAAGTTAAAACTAGCTCTTCAAAAACACTGATCAAATTGATAAACTCATAGCTTTACCACACTAGAGAGAAGAAAGAAGACACACATTATTTATAAGAGGAATAATCCAAATCTGTTGTCTTAGAATTGGCCTTGATACCCAGCTGCCTGTAGGGTACAGGAGAGCTGCCCCAGAGGGTTTCTGAAGTGATCATCTTTACGGAAACAGATCGCCACATCATCTCTCTGGCGCAGCTGATGAATTTAAGCTGAGGCTCTTTCATGTAGTGCCAGTGCACTTAACTACTGCACACCCAGATTCCTTAAGACGAGGTATGAGAAAAGAGATATTACTATATATCCTATAAATATACAAAAATCATCAGAATATTATGAATCTCTATCTTAATACATTTGACACATTCCTAGACACATTCAATTTAGACATATTCCTAGAAAAACATAACTGAACAAAATGCTTACAAAGAAAAAATATGTGTAATTTGTATCTCTTAAGTAATTTAAAATTTTAATATGAGTAATAATAAACTTTCCAACAAAGAAACAGTCAAGCTAGATGGCTTATGGAGTGAATTCTTCCAAATATTAAAAAAAGAAACAACATCAATTTTACACAAACTTTCCAGATGAGAAAATTTTTAAAAATTAAAAAATTTTAAACTTTAATTCACACATCATATAATTCAATGGTTCAATCACATCAAGAAGAGTTGTACAATTTTCACCACAGTGTTAGAACATTTTCTTCACTCTTGTCTTCAGCGTTACTAGCTCCCCAGGTCCCCCCACCTCTCCTGCCAGACTCCCAAGGAACCATTAATCCAGTTACTGTCTCTATAGATTGACCTATCCTGTATCGCAAGTACAAAAGAAATATTAAATAAAATAAAGAAATAAAAATGAACAATAGCAAAGTAAAACAGAGAAGAACCTTAATTGAAGAAAAAGCAGGAAATATTAAAGACTAGAACAAATTCACAATGAATCATAAGGGAGATCAAATGATGAGATGCGAAATGTTAGCCTAACTGCATCTGCAGTAATCTCCTTCCCAATGCACTCTGCGTGAGAGCAAGGCTATCACCTCCTTTGCTCTGTTAGGGTCAGAGGGAATTCACCAGAGGCTTAATTCACATGTATTTCCCCTTCATTTTTTTCTAAAACTGGAAATGTTACTGGAGTTGCTCTGAAGGAATTGCCAACGCCAAGTAGGTTATAACATACAGACTTTTTTGTGTCTTATCCAGAGCTCCTACTTCCCTCTCAGGGGCATTGTATAAGGAAGGGGAGTGGTTTCGCTGTATTGTCTGTGGTTGGTTGGTGAGCCAGCAAGCAGGACATAGAGAAAGGCAAAGAAGCAGTTTCACCGGGCTGGGGGCGTGGGGGTGGTGTGGTGACCAACAGATAGCATTCCTGTAACAGAAGCAGAATGGGCTGGGACTTCTCACATTCCATACGTTGCCTCCTCGCATTCCATACATCGCTCTGTCCCTCCCCCCAACCCCCCAACCCAACTTTAAAATGGGTCAAAAGAGAGAGCAAATAATATTACGGCACATCTTAACCGAACTACATCTGCTATAATTGACTCTACAATTCTCTCTCTCTCTCTCTCTCTCTCTCTCTCTCTCTCTCTCTCTCTGATAACAAAGCTAGTCACATTTCTCAACTATGATAAGAGGGAATTCACCAGAGGCTTAATCCACGTGGGGACCCTGCAAATGGATTGGGAGCTTCTCTGTCATCCAGAGCCTTCTGTAAACCAGGTGCTCACAAATTAAGCTCTCATACCATTCCCTCCTTCACTTTTGGATGTTATTTTTTTTTAATCCTTGGATCACATAGGCTGATATGCTTCTTCCCTGTGAACTTATTTGATCCTTCACTCAAATGATTCTCTGTCTTAAGACAAGCCTTGAAAAGCCCCGATGCTATCCCTTCTGATAGCCAGACACCATCTAGTTTCTTCACCACACTTTGCTAAAGCACTCATATCTTCAGTGATCATTTCTTGAAGGCAAGCATCAAGCAGGGCCATGTCATAAAAACTAATTGTTCTTAGATTGAAGCTAGACCAGATGAGAAATTGAGATACCCATCTTAACTCATTTTATGAGATCATAAATTATGAGGACATTTTTATATTGAAAGTTGACAAGGATTTTACAAGAAAAGTTTAGGCTAATCTCTCAAAAATATAGATGCACTAATCCTTAATAGAAATCTTAGTAAATTGAACTCACAAATACACATACTAGATGATATGTCATGGCCAAAGTTTGTTCTAGGAATCGAAAGCTGGCTTACTATCTAGGAAGCTATGTAACTCAGCACACTAGCAGGATAATGGAGAAAAGTAATTTGATCATCCCAGTAGAAGCTATAAAAATATATAATAGAATTTAATGTTTATTCAGATGAAGTAGTTGGGCAACTAGGAATAAAAGGAATTACCTTTAATATGAAAAAGAAAATGATGACAACATATGTGCAAATGTGCTTGATACAACTGACATATGGATTGCTATAAGAACTGTAAGAACCCCCAATAAAAGAATATAGATAGATAGATAGAGAGAAATAAGTATTAGACCAAAAAAGGAAAAAGAAGTTTTTATTTTTTTTTTTATTTTATTTTTTTTTAGGCATCACTGCCCTCAGGTGGTGGGAGTAGGAGGCCCAGCCTTTGCTCCTGGGAGCCGGAATTGAACCTCCATCCCAGTGGGCCGCAGTCCCGCGCACAACCACTACGCCACCGGGGCTCAGCCCGAAGTTTTTATTTTTAAAAGACTAAAAACAGCTCATAGGAACATTATATTTGGTGAAATATTGATGTTTTCCTCCTTTGATTAAAAATTAGACAATACTGTCCATTATCATTACCTCTGTTTAACATTCTAATGAAGGTCCTGGTCAATATAATGAAGTCTGGGCAGGTGGTGGTGGGGGGTGGGGAATGTAAAAATTGGAAAGGAAGAAATAAATCTGTCATTATTTGCAGATGGCATTATTTTGTATGTAAAAAAGTAGCAGAATCTACAATAAGTCTAGTAGACTTCAGAAGCGAATTAAGAAAAAACATGAATGTATACCCATCTTAATTGTTTATGTGGCTAACAGCAACAACCAATTCGAAACCTGCAATTTTTAAAGGCTTCTTACAATAGTATCAAATGCCTATGAATAAATTTAACAAAAGATACGTAAGACCTCTACTGAAAAACATTAAAAGCATAAGTGAGCGATGTTAAAGAAGATATCCATAAACGGAACCAGCCTCCAATTGGCTATACATCTCATATTCCATGCTCTTAGAGTTCTCTCCCACACTGACACAGGGCTTAGCCCATGGCTTACTTTATTTCCTGAGATAACCACGGGGACAATAGCAAACTAGGTTTAAGCAGCTTAATTGCTCTTGGGAACCTTGAAGCCTCATTAAGTGAACCAGTCTGGGCTAGTCTGCTGGCTGACGGAAGCCATGTGTTTCAATCACCCTAGCTGACAGCCTGCCAACCGCCAGACATGGGAGTGAAGCCATCTTTGATTATCGTGAGCTAGTCCAGCAGAGTCCAGCTGAGCTGACCAAGACCAGCAGAACCACCTAATGACCTTGCGGAATCTGGAGCTAAAGAAATGACTGTTGTGGTGTATTACATAGCAACCGGTAACCGACCCGTGTGCCATGTCCAGGAGTTGGAATTCTCAAAATGTGAAAATGTCATTATCTCCAAAGGAAGCTTTAAATTTAATGTAATCCCAATCAAAAGACCAGGTTTCTTTGGGTAGGAAGAATGACCAATGACTGTTATTATTAGTACTAGAAGTGCACAGGGCTAGAAGAAAGCAAAACGACCTTGAAGAGCAAGCTTGCACTATGGAGTATGAGGCCTTGTAAAGCCCTGGTGGCCCAATGATTATGCATTGAAGAGACCTGCCTGACAGAGGCCTCGCATCTGGTTTGCCTGGTTGGCAAACTGTAGCTCAAAATCCACATGTGGGTCTTCTACCATTTCTATATGGCTCTGGAGTAAAATTGAAAAAGATGTAATGGCTATTATTCAGATACTGGCGATTTCATGTGTTTGTAAACATATCTCTATGGCTCTTGAGTACCTTTTAAATTGTGAGGGACAGCATTGACTCTTCTGTCTCAAAGTTTGCTGACCGCTGAGTTCTAGGCTATGCAAGGAACTGCTATACAACTGTCTATAAGAAAAAAACAGAAAACGCAATGGTTGAATTAACAAAAGAGTATGTTCAGATGGTCAATTGGCCTATGAAGAGTTTTGCAATGCCATTGATGATTAGAAATGCAAATCAAAGCCACATCGTGATGGTTCCACCCTTATCAGAATGAAAAATGAGAAACGTAGATAGCACACAATTTGGATGGAATTGAGGGCAATTAGATTCCTCACACCCTGTAGGTGGTGATGTGACTTTATATAACCACTATGAAAAGTTATTGGTAGTGCCTACTGAAGTCAAATATACACTTACCCAGCATCCACACACTCAATTTCACTCCTTAGCACCTCTTCTTGGAAATAGGTGCCTATGGCCTCCAAAAGACGTATACCAGAATGTCTATAGCAATGTGGTTTATAAAATCTGAAACAACCCAAACGTCCATCAGTGGTAGAATGCATAATTGTTCATAAATCATGATAGCAGAGAGGGAGATTTGTCGAACATTTTTTATAAAGGGTCATGTGGTAAATATCCTTTCTGGATCAAAGTATCTATCAGAACTACTGAACTCTGCTGTCACAGTGAAAAGCAGCCAGAGGTAATTTTAAATGAGCCGACATGAGTTGGTCCGGTTAAACTAGAGAAACAAACTCATAGACACACATATGGATATAACGGAAAACTTTATATACAAGAGGAATGCAACATTGAGAAAGCATGCCAGCCCAGTCCAGTTCAAAGTTATAAGTCCGATATTAGCCCGTATGCCCGATATCAGTCTATAAAGTCTACTTCTGACTCACAAAGTCACAGGCCAGTGGGTGCAGAGTCCCGGCGCTGGCAGGGGTCCTCTCATGGCTCCTAGCTTCCAGGGCTCAGGGTCCATCAACAGTATCTAGTGGTGGTAGAAGCAACTCAGTGCTAACAGGGGTCTCCACATGGCTTCTCCAGCTTCAGAGGTCTGGTTCCATCAGGGTAAGGCCATGTAGCTTCTGCTCCAGCTCCTTCAGCTCCTCGGATGCTGCCATCTTGTCTTGTCTATAGTTCGTCGTCTCTCTGAGACTAACTCCCAACAACTGGGGAGATAGCTTCTCATCTTCACAAGGGAAATATCGTGAGATTTCCCAGAAGTCTCAGGAGAAAGCCATGCCTACACGGAGCCCTCATTGGCTACTCAATGGCTGTCTCCAGATTAACAGGCTAGACTTCACCCCTACATCTCAATCATGAAATTAACATAAGCACATGACCGCCTCAGTCCCAATAAAACTTTCATTTGGAAAAACAAACCGTAAACTAGGTTGGACCATAGTTTTCTTTTTGCTGGACAACAATAAAAATGATTACCTTTTTGCCACACGTAACAATAGCATGGATGAATCTCATGAACCTAATACTGAATTCAAGATGGCAGATTAAACGATAAAAGGATAGTCCATTTCTACAAAGTTCCCAAATAGTAATAAAGGTGAAAATAGTGATTGGTGAAGTGGTGAGATCATGCCTCAGAGGTGATACATGGGTTCTTTCAGGAAACCGAAAATGCTAGAGTTGGTCACTTGGTTAGGAACGTGTGCAACCTGGCCTTCTAAGAAGCAGACCCCAAGCCAGCCTTCAACTTACAGGGATTTTATTACAGTGGAAGCCAAGGAGGCTGAGCCCAAGTATAACCCAGAAGAAAAGAGAAAGGGATGATATGTTCGATGGACACCTCCTGGAGCGCGCTGACAGTGTTAAGGCGGACGTGGCTGGGTGGGGTGTCCCAGGAGCCCTGGTGGGAGAGTGAGGAAGCACTGTGCTCCTCTTCACAAAGGCAGTAATCACTGTGCAGCAGACTGATGTGGTGTTTTGGTCTCCTGAAGATGGAAAAACCAAACCCATAGCTCTCCGGTCAAGTTTGACTCGTAGGGACATGTAGGACACCATGGAGCTGCCTCGTATTTTCAAGGCCATACAACATACATCAATGCAACATATTGGTTGTTAGAATCTGGTCTGAAATGTAAAATTTTCTGCATACATTAAAGGTTAATGAAACCCTAGACTAAGTGTAAAATCACAGAGTCAAAGAATTCTGTTGGTGATGTTGAGTATAGTTATGAAGGACACAGAATTTAAGTTTCCTGGGGAAAGGAAGCTTTACAACATCTGTGTTATAAAAGCAAATAGAAGATGTAATCTCAGTAAGTATGCATAATCAAAAGGAAAGCCCTGATGTAACACAAATGTACATGAAACCTTAATAGCCTGTGTTGCTAGAACACATATATTTGTCAAATTTGTAACAAAGCAACTGGCTAAATACAAATTTGAAAGAACTTGTTATACTTGAACTGGCATTTGTTGGTTTGGGGCCACCCAGCAATGCATTGTCCTCAACTAAAGAACTCAGAAAACAAAGCAAAGCCTCACTGTCATCAAGCCCATTCTGACTCAAGGCTACTCTGCAGGACAGAATGTGCTGTCCCTAAGGCTTTCCAAGGCTATAAATCTTTATGGACGTAATAAGCCTCATCTTTTCCCCCACAATCAATGGATGGGTTCAAACTTCAGACCTTAATATCAGCACAAGATGTAACCTACCACTCCCCCAGGGCTCTTACAACAAACTCACTCACTCACTCACTCACTCACTCACTCACTCACTCACTCACTCACTCACTCACTGCCAGCCAGTTTATTCTGACTCATAGTGACCCTGGAGGCCAAAGTACAACTGCCCCGTGGGGCTCAGAGACTGGTTGTTTACGGGAGTAGAAGGACTAGAAAACCTCATCTCGCTCTTGAAATGTCCGGCGGTTTCAAACTGCTGACCCTGAGGTTAGTCATCCAACTCATAATCCACGACGCCACCTGGGTTTCTGCAACTCACGGCGACATCTCATCTCCCTTCGGACAATTCGCTCTGGCACCTAAGGCACGGAGCCCAACCCTAACTGCAGACTGGGTGCCTCGCTGTGCCACAGTGCAGCTGCACAAACCTTCCTAGGACGGCAGGGCAGTCTGGGCTGCCTTCCTTCCTCCGCCTTGGCTCTGCAACAGCTTCGCGTGCTGAGCGGATGACTTTCCATGTCAGCCCAGCTCCTGGCCCTGTTTCCTCTTTCATGCTTTTCTCTTCAAACCATCCTGCGTGCTGATGCTCTCTTAGGATCTGCTTCTCAGAGCACCCGCATGGACACGACCACTCTCTCCCCCCCCCATCCAAATGGGAATCTTTGTCTTTGTCTGGTGTGCTTCTACCCGAAAATGTATTGTGTAAGGTGAATTTAGTGAAAGTATGCCCATGTGTCAACTAAGGGTCTAGTCTGCTTTTTTAAAAGAAATCATTTATTGTATTTATGCTGAACTTGCTGAGAATATACACAGCGGAACATACACCTAGTCAACAGGTTTCCCAGGGCCGTTCACTGATGCTGATGGCATTTTCAAGCTGTACAACTGTCCTCGCCCTCCGGGTTGAAGCTGCCTCTCCCCAAAGAGCGTAGACTCACTGCTCACTAAGCGTCCTATCTATTGTCAATTTGCTCCCATGTGGACAATTCTTTAAAAGAGCACGATGCCAAGGCAGACATTTAACTATTGCTCCATTTAAAGATGTCAGGGCATATTTTGGTGCAGGTCTTTGGCATAAAGATTACCAGTGTGTTTAGGCTGGGTTGACTACAGAAACAAATCCAATGACACTCATTTATGTATAAGAAAGAGCAGGCTGAGCCCTGGTGGCGTAAGTGGTTGAGTGCGGGACTGCGGCCCGCGGGCTTGGCGGTTCAAATCCAG
>PVJH01036420.1:0-18793 GCA_004026705.1 Nesogale talazaci | reverse complement strand
GGGTGGATGGGGAGAAGATCATTGATGACACTTTGCCCTGCTTTTTCCTAGCCCTTTTTCTGTATTTGCTTTTTCAAAAATGGGATTATACCATATCAATTACTGTTTTTCTTTTCCAGCTAATACTCTGTCTTAAAGAAGTTCCATGCCAGTACATGTACATACTGCATTCTTTGCAGAATATTCTATGAGGGCATACTATATTTACTTTTCTCTGTTCATATTGAAGGATGATCCTTAGGATGGCTTTGGATTGTCCTTGCTGGAAAAGGGGTGTGGTAAACCTCTTGTATCCTTGTTGGGGGAGTTGGGTGGGTGGGGGGAGACAGGTGGCAGCAGCTTTCCCTGTGAAGGGGGTCTTCAAAGTGGAATTGTTGCCAGCCCCCACTTTTCACACACTGATTGACATCTTTAGTTTAGGTCCTTTGCATCTGGGTAGCCAGCGCCATTGAGCGTGTTAGGCTATATTTCAGAAGCTTTTCCTTTTGTTTAAACCGGAAGTAGAATATCCTGGACTGGCCCTAGACACTGATTCTGATTCTAAAAGGAACAGGGGAAAGGAAGAAATCTGGAGGGTGTGCGAGTGTGAATGTGAGCAAGTGAGAGAGAGAGAGAGAGAGAGAGAGAGAATAATTCCTTGGCTTTGCCCTAATTAGCCTGAACTGATCAGATAGATACCTTTGTGAGCTCCAGCTTTTTTCAGGTAAAGGGGGCATGGGATGGACACCCTTTACGGAACCAGGCTGTTTGAAGCCTAGTTACAGGCCAGGAAGGAAGTCATGCTTGCTAGAGTAAGGAGAACAATAACAGTAGTGGTCAGAGGAATGCTTACATATTAGTAAGCTGAGGCTTACATGTTTTCGGGGGGTGGGGAGGGGGCAGAGAGAGAGAGAGAGAGAGAGAGGAAATAATAAGGAAAACAGCTTGGCAGTGTGGGCCCAAAGCTGTCACGGTGTGTTTGTGTCTGGCTCGGCTCACCTTGGTTGGAAGGCACAGCCTCCCACAGAGGGTGAGCGTCAAGAGCGGGTAGCTGTCTGCTATATTTAGAAGGAAGAGATTCCTGGAGCTAGGGTGTTGTGTGTGTGTCTGCGTGCCCACGTGCACATGCACTTTCTATGCCAGATGAACAAAGGTCTGAGGGCTTTGGGGCTAATTCTGGACCTAAACCTTGTTAGCTAATTGGCCTCACTGGCTCAAGCCAGTAAGCCACACTCTGACTCTAGCTGTTTCCACATGGGATGCCCCCCTCAAACCATGAAGACGGACTCTTTTATATGGTTTGTAAAGATAACACAGGTAGGTTTCAACACACATCTGACGTTGCTATCACACCTGCTGTCGAATTTACTCTGAGGTAATTGGAACACTTTGAAGCTATGGACTTTGAAGCTCCTCTGTGAGATGGAAGATGACATTTCTGGCAGGCTGAGTTGAAATTGAGGCTGTTTCTGTGTGAAGGATGCTGTTGAGCCAGATAGGCCCTAAACCTGCAAATTTCTGATTGCATATCTCATTATTACAGTGGTGAGTCAGATGTAGAAAATGAGTATTAAAAAAAAACAAAATGGATTTTTTCACTTTAATCCATACCTGTTTTTTTTAAAGTTTATCTAAATAGCTGTTACCTGTAAATGATACGCAATTTTAATTTTAAAAAAAGTATGTTAGTTTTCCGACAACTCCTCTTTCCTTCTACCCTATTCTGCTGTCAGAGGGAACATTTTAGCCCATTTTCTGTGTATGGTTCATGTAATCCTTGCATATGCCAGTACGTGTGGACGTATTTATTGTTGTCGCTAGGTCTGTCCAGACGGTTCTAACTCACAGCGGGATGTGCAACAGCATGAAACCCACCCAGTCCTTGGGCCATCCACAAATCGATTGTTGCAGCCGCTGTTGCCAATCCAGCTTGTCAAGGACTTTTCTCTTTTTCACTTTCCTTTCACTTTACCAAGCATGCTGTTCTTCTCTTGGGACTGGTCCCTCCTGAAGACATGTCCAAAGGATGTATGACGAACTCTTTCTGGCTCTCTGTTCTTCTCTCAGTCCATGGTACTTCAGTATTCTTCACCAGAGCCAGCGGTAATTCAGATACATGATTGTTCTTCAGGACTCCTTGTCCCAGCTTTCCCATGCATGTGAGGCAATTGAAAAGCCCCTGGCTTGGGCGGGCAGGGCACCTCAGCCGTCCCAAGGAACAGCCTTGCTTCGCAACACTTTCTAAAGAAGTCCTGTGCAGCAGATGTACTTTTGGTCTCCTAACTGCCAATTCCTTGAGCATTGATTGTGGATCCAAGCAAGACAAAGTCTGTGACAACTTCAGTCTCTTCTCTGTTTATATACACACCTAGGGGCTCAAAAAGTTCATGGCAAAGTGGAATTAAAAGGTGGTGGCACTTTTCTGTGAACTTTTTGAAGCCCCCTTTATTGATAGCGTCATTGCTGTCACTTCTGCTTTTGGGCCACCTTATGTATGATGCTTTGCACTGCCCTCTGATCCTACACCACCTGGGGTCCCTAGTTGTGACCCCTGTGGGGGGACTGCCAGGCTAGGGCGCTCTTCTTTCCGCATTGTTTGGGACAGTGCATTGTTGTGTTCCCTCGGTTTTCTCTCTTGGTGGATTGTCAGACCTCTCTCATCTGCCTTAGTGGAAAGTTCCACGGAAGCTTGTCCCCCATAGGGGATCTTGCTAACTTCTGAAGTCATTGTTATAGCTCCGAGTACCATACCAACATGCAGGCCTCCGTATTATATACCTCTTAACGTTGGTGGATCTCTCTGTCTCTATCTGTCTAACTGCTTTTGTTTTGAGGTTGCTCACCTGTGTACTGCTGTGCTCCTTGTTTTTCATAATTTTAGTTATTTTACATGGGTGCACATGGATCAATTTTTCTTCACCATTGGTATTGCACACTATCATTTGGCTGTGTCATAGCTTCTCGAACCTGTCTCAGTTAGGTGGTTTCTTAACCTTCTGCCAGGCCTAGTCATACTGCTGCGAACATGTACCTCTCCAGGTGTAGTGAGCCAGTAGATCTGTAGGACAGATTTCCTAGAAGTGGACCCACTGGGCCAAAGGGGACGGTCCATTTGCCATTTTGCTAAGTATTTCCGAGGAGCATTTCTGACAGCTGAATTTTTCAAATCCTGATTTTACAGTAATAACATTCTATTTAGAGAAACCTTGCAGTGACCGCTGTCGTAACACCATACATCGATTATTTTCTCCAATTCCTACTCCCAGCTGTTATCTATGGTTCATTCTGGGATTGAAACCACAACAAAAACCAGGGCCTGAAATGAGACACAGCTGTAACTAGGCAGCGCTCAAGCAGAGGACCACAGAGCATGGGTTTGTGGTGCTAGTGGCAGCTCGTGCATTGTGTAGTGAGTTTGGCAGGTTTTAAAATATGGGCAGTCTCCTGCATTTGGTGGAATTGTGGGGGGGGGGGCAGGATTTTGTCCAGGAGTCACCCCTGGTGCCTCTGTCCTTTTCTGGGCTGCCTGTGGGCGGTGGCTTTCATGGTGACTGGCCTGGGAGCACTGCATTGTGTCTGACATGCTTCTTCTGTAGGGTGTAGCCCTCACCCCTGATGGTGAATATAAAATAACCCCTGTCACATGTCCCTTTGGCCCAAGTTCCCTCAAAACCAAACCTACTGCCATTGAGTTAATTCCGACTCACAGGGACTCTAGGACAGGACAGAATGGCCCCGTGTGTGTTTCTGAGTCTGTAAATGGTGCCCCTGTGTGGCCTTTGTGGCTACAGATCTTTACCCTTTTTCCACCTAGTGGCTGCTGGGTTTGATTGACCAACCTTGATGTTAGCGACCCATCACTGAACCCCCGACGCCATCAGAGCTTTTCCAGGCACATCCTAAATACCTCAACATCGGCATGCCTGGTGACTGTCACTTCTAGGTGGTCCTTGTCAGATAAGTTTGTTAGTTTAGATGCTGTTGAGCCAACTCCACTCCACATTTCAGCACAGCAGAGCGAAGCATTGCCTGTTACACCCCCACCTTCCTGACGGATGTGCTGTTGAGCCCACGCTGGTGCTTGTGGTCACTGTATTTCAGACGGCTCTCCAGGCCCGGGGGCTCCCCAGCACTGGATGGGATCATATCCAGTTGTGATCTGCAGAGTTTTCATTGGCTCATTTTTCATAACTTCCTCGCCAGGCCTCTCTTCCAGGTCTCATGTACTCAAGAAAATGCTGACACCTACCCACAATAGGTGATCCTCCTGATATTTGAAATGCTTACCTGTCTCGCAGCATCTGAACAACACACCGAGGCCCTGTGCCAACAGACAGCTGGTGGTGTTGTGGGATAGCACCTGTTAACGATGATACACATAGGAATTCCCTCAACTGAAACTTCCCAGGCTCTGCCCAAGGATACACTCCCTCTGGGACCAAACAAACAAAGCGACACCCCAACTCGCCACCATCGAGTCAGTTCTGACTCACCGTGATCCCACAGGGCAGGGTAGAACTACCCATTTGGGTTTCCCTGGCTGCTAGTCTTTTGGGAAGCAGAAGGAAAGCCCCCCTTTTATTTTGGAAGAGTGGGCTGGTTGCTTCCAACTGCTTTCTCTGGGGACAGCCCAACTCACACCCACTGGGCCACACCCCACAGGCCCCCAGGGCTTCCGCCGGCCCCTCCTGGTCCTGGGAATTTGCACCTCCACAGGGCCCCTGGTGATTTGCTTGGAGGCAGCCTCTGGGACCACACAGGAAGCCTGCATGGACCAGAAAGCTGCTCCGCAAGCCTTGTCCTCACCACAGCCCTGTCCTCCAGTTGGTGCTTTCACGGTCCTGGAAGTTGTCTGTAACACTGAAGCCCAAGGAATGGCAGGGAAGCGGTCCAGACATTTACAAGTTCTACTGACTTCCGAGTATCTCAGCCAGTGTGACAACCTCGGGGTCCAGTTTCCTGCGAGCTGGGCCCTTTCTGCAGCATTGGAGCTCCTGAAAGGAAACTTTATGCTCCTCCACAATCACAGGGCAAACAGTTTCCCACAGTGAGTTTTGAATGCTCTTGTCAGGGGTTAAAGGCATTTGAGGTCAGAGCCTGTAATTATGTAGCACTTTTTTTTTTCCTTTAAAAAAAAGGCGGTCTGGGAAGTATAATGATTTGGCTGGACTTTGACACAGCTTGAGGGGACCCTGTGTCTGGTGGAGAGGAGGGGACAGGCTGACTGGAGATGAGATGTCCCCACCCAGGGAGAGCTGATCTCTCCCTGCATAGGGAAGGGGCCCTCATTCCTGGCCAACACTGGGTGCTTATCTCTGTTCTTATCTTAACCCAGCTGGTTCTCTGTGAGGGCGGGTGTGACAGAACAAACCACAGCCTTTGCCCCCAAGTTCACCAGGAGACCAGTGCTGCCTTCCTCTTGTATTTGCTTCTTAAGGAATTCTGTGGCTTGATCTTGTGTTTGTGACTTGTGCATAGAGGTGCTTGATCCTGACCCTGTTTTGGGGTGCAGGTAATCCAGCTGGTAATCAGGTCCCACCACTCCCACTATGGACAGTGTGCCTTTGTTGGAGCTGGGGGAAGGCCAGGGGAGGCAGCTGAATGGAAGGCTTCTGACTTTTGCAGGTCTAAGTTTGACTGCTCCTGGCACATCAGCGTCTGCTGGACAGGCCTCAGAGACAACACAGCTTTCTGGCAGCTGTGTCCAAGCCCTCTGACCAGAGCCCCCTAAGCCTCATGTGCAAGGTCCACAAGCCACTATGTTGCCAGTTCCGTTTATGGCAACACAAAGGTCCTCTTCCTGAAAAGAAAGCCTGTTTTCTCTTTGCATAGCCAGCATGCCTGTGATCAGCCCCACAGCAGGGAAGCCCTGCGCCATGGCCGAGAACTTCAGAGTGGGACTGGTACTTGCAGTCTTTGGGGATAGGGCTTGGCTGGTTGCTCCTCTTCACCATCTATTCTGGTTCCCTGAGACACCGGCTTCTGGGTCTGGCGCCGTGTGCTGGGGCAGCACATAATCCAAGTGTGAAGATGAAACTCAGCTGAAGAGAATGCAAAACTCACTTCGAGGTTTGGGGTCATGTTTTGACCAGTTGGGTGTTCAGAATGCCTGGGTTTAACCCTTCCCAAACCCCCACTCTCATCTCCTCTACCATCCTGAAGAGGTGGGTCTTTGTATAAATGCATTTGTTTATCTTTACATTAAAAATTATATTGTGTTTTTGGTGAATTTCACACAGTAAGTTAGGTTCCCATATGACCATTCTTTATAGCTTGTTCATTGCCATCAGTTACATTTTAGTATGTTGGCTTTCTATTTTCTTGTATTCTGGTTGGTCTGATTCAAGTTCTCCAGTTTCCCTGTCTCCTGACAGCTAGAGTAATTGTTGACCTATTGATCTCATAGGGATGTTTTTCTGAGTAGAACACCATACTTATTTTGTTTACTACTGTTATTTTGCTAAAAGGTGATATCAGAGGATAGTTTCAGTAGGACTACTGTTATTTTGCTAAAAGGTGATATCAGGATAGTTTCAGTGGGTTTCAGGGGTCTTAGGGAATCCTCTAGTCTCATCTGGCCCAATAAGTTTTAACTTCTTCATTTTTGGAGGGGAGGGATATACTACTTTTATGTTTACCATCATGTGCTTTCCTTGAGCATTTGCTGTCCAATGGCTTCCTAAGCCTACAGGTGGAAATTGCTTATGCCTGGTGGCAATTGAGCAGGCCAAGTCAGCATTTCTCAAAGAGCATGACTTAAGACTTAGAGTTCTGCTCTGCATTATTATCCCCGTCTAGCAGAGTGGATTGATTGTGGCCTTCATCAGAAAGGACCTTTGTGAAGGTCCTTTGTGAAGGTCTAGTTCTAGGTCTGTGGCTTCTGTAGGCTGGTAATGCTGTAGACTAGTGTCTTCTTTGAGACTTTAGTTCCCTTCTATTTCTTTTGTCCCTTACCAGTAGCAACCAATTTTATGATGCTCATAAAATTTTAAGAACCCAGATGTTACCAAAAGGT
Organism: Nesogale talazaci; assembly: GCA_004026705.1. NCBI lineage: Eukaryota > Metazoa > Chordata > Mammalia > Afrosoricida > Tenrecidae > Nesogale > Nesogale talazaci. The sequence goes on along the minus strand of PVJH01036420.1, from coordinate 11,799 downwards.
GTCTTTTAAAAAAAAAGATGGCTACATTTCCGTGGCTCACTTAAATGAGAAATTTATGAAAAGTTAAGTTGGAGAAAGATGAGTCATCTCTTAATGTGTCACCTCCTCAACACTTGAAAGAGGTGTTATGCAGCAGATTTGCCCAACATAATGTCATTCGATTTCTTCACTGTTGCTTCTGTGAGCATTGACTGTGAATCCAAGTAATATGAAATCCTTGATAACATTAATCTCTTCAACCTGTTGAAGTGCAAGAATGTCACTTTGAAAACTTGTGTCTCTGGCACAAGCCAGTATTTCCAATCATCTCAATTGTGTGTGAAAGTTAGGTTAAGAATAAGAAAGATCAGCTTCTTGGCACAGTATTTGTATTTATGTATTGTGAAAAATGATGTACAAGCCCCCAATAAAATGATTTTTAATAATAAAAAGAAGTGAATAATTAAAAAGAATAAGAAACACCAAAGAACGGATGCATTTGAATTATGGTGTTGGCTAAGACTATTAAAAGCATCGTGGACTGCTGGAGAAACCAAACAATTTTATCTTGGGGGAAGCACTTCCAGAATGCTCCTTAGAATTAAGATGATGATACTTTGTTCATCCTTAGAATTAAGGATGAACATACTTTGGGCATGTGCCTAGGAGAGACCACTCCCTCGAAAAGGATATCATCTTTGGTTAAAGTAGAAGGTCATAATAATAAAAGACTCTCAAGGAAATGAATTGCTACACAATGGCTACAACAATGGACTCACACTTAGCCAAGCCTCTGAGGATGGTGCAGGACTGGATACTGTTTCATGTAGTTGTGCATAGGGGCACTGTGTGTCAGAGCTAGCGTGGTGTGCCCTAACGCCATCGTCACCACACTGCGACACCTCAGTGTGCATATTCCTAGGCCTCCACAAATGTGCTCTCAAGGGGTGAGTGGATGGTGGTTAGAGGCATAGGAAGTTCTTCCTTAGGGTTGTTTTTGCGCTGTCATGCCTTAATTCTTCCACATCCCTCACCCATAGCCTTACACAACTGCTTTCTTTAACTTAGCAGTCCACAGCCTGTGGGTTGTGACCCCTTTGGGCACTTTCACAGGGGTCTCCCAAGACCATCGGAAAACACATTTCCAATGGTCTTAGGAACTGAGACACCGCTTCTCTCCCCATCTGCAGGAGATTCTACCCACATGCAGATACGCCCACATATGAGCACCCATCATGAAGACTGTAACCCATGCTACACCGTGCTTCAAGACAAAATTGCATCAATTTGTCATTAAAAATAAATATTTTACAATATATAATTGCATATTGTTTTTGTGATGCATCACTCTGCTTTAATTATGTTCAGTTTGTAGCAATGAAAGCACAACCTGCATATCAGATATGTACATGACAATTCATGAAAGTAGCAAAATTACAGTTAGGAAACAGCAACAATAAATAATTTTATGGTCGGCGGTCAGCACAGCACGAGGAACACGGTATGAAAGGGTTGCGGCATTAGGGAAGGTGGACAACCACTGCTTTGACCCCTGGCTCCAAATGTAGAGAGAGCTGACCTTTATTCTTGTTCAGCCATGTAGCCTTTTCCTTCAGTCTCTCCAGATAGATTGCAGCTCTCTAGAATGCAGTACTTTGAGTCCAGAGGATTTGGATTCGACACACAGGTTTGTATCTCTTTTCTTTTTCTTTTCCTGTGTTGTTCCCTATCTGATCTTTGCATGAGGACTGGTTTAGATGCATTCCGGAGCATGCACAGACCTCTGGATCAGCTTTGGTCAGTCTCTCTCCTTTGCTTTACAAAGTGTTTTTTTTTTTTTTTTTCCCTTTTTGGAAGGAAGAAACTAGGGCGGAATAGATAAATGTTTTATTTCAAGCAGAAGCGAGAAATTTTTGTTTCTCCAGAGGGCAACCTCTTCAGTATTACTTTGATATGTGTAGGTCACTTGAAGTTTCAGGCACGGTTTTGGGCTATTGACCTGGCCATGTGAAAGGCCTCCTTCCCTGCCAGCAGACCTTGTGTTCTAGATGGGTGGCATGTTTCTATCATGTAGGAGGAGCCTTCCTCCTCTCTCTCCTCACCCTCCCCACCTCTCATCCTTTCACTGAGTCTGTCGTGCCCCCACCCCATGGCCATGGGTTTTGCCTTGCTCAAGAGTCAGTGAGGTGACTCACCTTATAGCTTGAAGGTCTTTTGTAAATGAGAGTGACTTGACATGAATTCCCAGCTTTGGGAGCTCTAGCTAATCCCAGAGTTGAGATGACTGTGAATCTGTGCCACCGGGAAGGTGTCTTGGTTGTGAGATGTCTTGGTAAACAACCCTTTTGGTAGAGTGACCAGATTTTAAGAGGGATACCATTGACCGGGGGTAGAGGGGGGTGGTTCTTGATGAAATATTTGGTCTATATGGAGCAACAAAATTTTTCATAGAATGCAAAAATAGTATTGTAATATATTTATTTTAATTAAAAAAGGCCATGGGACGTTGTTAAGTTGTTAAAAAGCGGGACGTCTGGTCACTTTACCTTTGTGGGGGAGTGGGGGAAATGTGGGGGCAGCTACTTGCCCACCATACTTCCTATGCTTTGTGCCTCTGGCAAAAGAACGGTCAAGCTCGGAACCAGGGTGATCTAAAAGTCTGGCTGATTGGTGGTGAATTGCTCTTCCCAGAAACCTTTCTGTGCTGAATTTCCACTTCTCTACTGGGACCTAATGCAGGGCTCATGTTTTCCATTTTTATCCCGGGGGTGGGGTTGTTCAACAAAATAGGTCAATAATTTATATTTTAAGAAGAGAAATTTGGGGACATCGAATGAGAGCATGTATCTGGGTTAGTTGAACAGCTCCGGATATAATTATATATTTATAATGCCGACTAGTGCTCTGGAAACCTAGTTGCAATAGGTCAGGAGACCGGTGTGGGATCTGCATCAAATCTCCAGGTGGAATGTATTTTGGACATGCTCAAATGAGGCTTAGATAAGGTGGCCGACCTTTTCCCCTCTTGAGCTGCCGCCCTCATGAGTTACAGTGCCACCAACACCAGATCCCCAGGAGAGCAGCCTTCTGCCTTTCTCTGAAAGCCGTGTTCTCCAATCATTCTCATCAGTGAGTGGTCCATAAACAACTTGCATTTTTTCCTCCCTGGTTACTACACAGGTAATACATGTTCATTAGGGAATATTTGAAAGTGCAGGTGAATGAAAACAGAGTGCAAACTACGCCAAGTGTACTGATTAGAGATACTCATTTTGGTTCTTATCATCTCTACCATTTACTAGATCACAGTGGTCTTTCCATGCCTTTAACTGCTTTCTCAAGTGGTCTTTTTGTGCTTCCAAGGCATATTCCAAGGCATGCTGGGTTAATATTTACTGATCTGGTTTTTTCTTGCTAGGGCATTGTTTCTCTCTGCTACGTCTCATGACTGTACCCAATGTATCTTGAAGGTCCTGTATACATGCCCTTGTTACCTCCTCAGGATAAGATGCATAGGTTGCTCTTTTCCTCTTGCCATTTCTTTTCATTGCTTTAAGACTTATTTCTCGTCTTGCCGTTACTCCCTTCCCCTTTATTTTCCTGCTGTTTGAGCCGAGTCATGGCTCCAAGGAGAGGAGAGCCTTTCAGAGTACCACAGACTGATGAATCCTCTATGTTACAAATGTGACGTCAAATAGATCTAAACTGTGATAACAGTAATTGAATATTGACCACCATGTCAGTGTATCAAGTGCTTTTTGCTGTGTGTTTCACAAACCTTATTTCACTTAGCCTTCCCAATCTTAAGAGGTACACACATGCACGCACACACACACACATCTGTCCCCCAAGAGAGAGAATGAGTCACACTTCAGAAAAGTATTGGAACCAGGATTTGAAACTTGGTCTAAGCACAGGTGGGCAGTACTGTCCCTTGGGGGGCACTGGTATGAGCCAGAGGGGCTGCAAAATTGGATACCTGTATTTTATCCTGGGTTATGGACGATCGTACGAGAAGTTAAAAGTTGTCTTTGTGTTTTCCTCGCATCTGAGTCTCTGGCTTCCTCTTTGGAGATAAATCCTTAAATTAAAGATTATCTCTAGAAATTAGATGGTGCCATGTTCTCTGGCCACTATTATACGAATTTAATCCAGGTCCTTGTTTCTAAATACAACCAGGAAAAAGATTCTGTGGCCTTGAGGCTTGTTTGAGGTACTCACTTGTCAAAAATCTTCATCAAAATAATATAGTTCCTGATTGCCTCTTTTTTCCCAACCCCTGTCCACTACCCAGAGGTAAGCACTGTCAGCTTCTTAAGCAGGCAGCCTACTCTCAGGACTTCCAACAGTTCATTTCTGTTTGACCTTCTAGAGAGATTCACATTTTTCACGCAAAATATTCGGAATCAGGGTCCACAGTTTAACAGGATCACCTAGGGATCTTCTTATCTTGGAGTTTGTATTAGATTCAGGCAAGAAATATTGCTATCAGAGTTCCAGTTCATATGTAGATGGGCTTATTCCACAACAAATGTGCTTAAACATATTGCTGTGATCAGTGGCTGGCCGTGAACAAATCCCCCTTAGTCATACACTTGTCTTAGTCTTGTTAAGGTGCCTTAAAAAAAAGTTCATTCAAAGTGAGCTTCTGGGAGGATCTGCTGGGCCAGTTAAAGACAAGTCAGAAGACTTTCTAGGGTCCCAAAGGGATAATCTTGATTGAAGGACACAGAATACATGGGGACTTACTATGAAGACATTTCAAGAAATTAATAACTGCATCAATAAGAAATAGGCCAGGAAAGTTGCACGGAGCCATGTTTTCCCTCAAGACAATTTACCTGTTCATTCTTTGTAGATCCCAAGGGTGGTGGCCCTACAAGTATCTCAGTGGGGAAGCCACCTGATGCACTCTACACCCTAATCTTGTCCCTTCAGACTTCTTTTTGCTTCCCAAGTGCAAAGAATATTTAAAAGGAATCTACTTTGAACCCCTCAAGGATGTCCTACCTGCTTTTTTTTTTGACAGGGTGTATACAGAAGAGTGCAGAACTCTTCAGGGAAGGGTTAGTGAGTTGGAAACAATGCCCTCAGAAAGGTATAACCCTGGATGGAGGGCTTAGCCAGACACAGTAACTTCACATTTTAATATTTTTAATTTAAGAAACATTTCTTTGATTTTTTGGGGGGAGGAGTATCACTGCCTGCTGGTGGGAGTGGGATGCCCAGCCTTGCTCCTGGAGAGCTGCTGCTGGATTTGAACCGCCAAGCCAGTGGGTCGCAGCCCCGCACTCATCCACCACGCCACTAGGGCTCAGCCCCATTGGATTTTTGTAGCAACATTTTAAAATTTGCTTTTGTATTTTAGAGGGCAGAGGGAGCAAGGGGAAAAAAAACAAAACCAAGATCATTTGAAATATTGAGAAGTACCACAAGGGAAAGAAAAGATTAGGAGTGATGGAAGGTGGAGGCAACTTTGGATTGTGTGATCCAGGAGTGCTTCTGTGAGGACTGAATGGTCACACGTATGCTCTGGGAGCACACTTGGTGGTTGTATCATCACCTTGTGCTGGAGGGGATTGTTCCCATTCACATCTGCCCTCTGTTTTCATAACATACTAGCCCATTGTCATCGTGACCCCGTGGATAGTATAGAATTGCCCCTCTGGGTTTTTGAGACTGTAACTCTGTACAGATGTAGAAAACTCCAACTTTCTCCTGGCGGTGTCCACTTGCTGCCTTTGTGGTTAGCAGCCTAATGTTTAGACACTCTGCCCCCAAGGCTCATTTCTGTTTGCCTAGGTAGAGCCAGCCATTGTTAACCACCGAGATCTTAGCTGGGTGAGATATGGCCAGTTCTTCTACATACAGACCGACTGGTGCTTTAAAAAGCAAACCTATTCAAGTCTCTTTTGCCTAAACCTTCACAGTGGCTTCCTGTCTCACCCAGGATATGGGTTTTTTGTTTGTTTGTTTGTTTTTTGTTTTTTTTTGAGGGGGCATCACTGCCCTCTGGTGGTGGGAGTAGGAGGACTAGCCTTTGCTCCCATAGAGCCACTGCTGGAATTGAACTTTCATCCCAGTGGGCCGCAGTCCCGTGAACAACCACTACGCCACCGGCGCTCAGCCCCAGGATATGTTTTGAATGCCTTAACCTTGACTTTAGTTGCTTTGAATGGCCATGCTTCTGCCTACCTGGACAACCTCTTCTTTCTACAACCATCCTGCCCCTCCTTCCTTGTGCGTGTGCTTCCTTGGTGCCCCATTTCTCTGATACCCCGAGCCTCCCTGGCCCCTTCCCGCCCCCCCACCCCCCCGGGGGTGGGGTAGAGAGGTCTTACCAGGGCTATTCCTGTGCAATTCTGTCCATCCTGATTTTGGTGTGGTCTGCTTCTTTGCATTGTCAGGTGTCAGCTGAAGGTCACCTTACAAAGTTCCCCCTCACCTCCAGACCCAAAGTCTTCCATGGATGTACCGTCCAGCATCTCTTATCCCAATACCTTGCCTTATAGACCCATCGTATTTCTTCCTTTGTTGTTGCTGGTGCCGTCAGAAGCGATTCTCAAGGCAGGGACCCCTTGGGACCAGGGTTTCCTCCCCTAGAGCCACCGAGTGGCTTTCCACAGCCAACCTTCTGGTTCGCAGCCAAATGCGTCTGCATTGCACCACCTTCGGACTCCCATGTGTGCACATGGTGTGTCGTGGGTGATGCTGAACAGATCGCCCGCTGCCCTGGGCCACCCGACTGCCCGCTCTGAAGTCCAAGTGTTGGGGCCTCCAGCAGCCTCTTGATTCTGTTCAGATTTCATTTTGTTTTACCCACGCTGTGTCGGACAGATCTCTTGTGACTGTCCCACCTGGGTGGCCGTCTAGTCTTACACTTGTGGCTCAGTAAACTGTGAGGTAAACAGGACGTGGGAGCCACAGAGCTTTGTCCTTTCACCAGCCTCTGTCTCCTCTCCATCTCGATGACTTGCGTTCTCCCCGCTTCTCATTCTTGGTCTCTCTTTGCTTTGGCAGGGGAGAGAAATCTGAGGTTCTCAATCGCGGTCATATGCGGCGTCATGCCGATCTGCCTGTCTGGGCCAGTTCACCTGTTCCAGGTTTGATAAGAAGAAGAAATGGCCTGAGGGCTGACTCTTTCATTGACTAGACTCTTTGCTCAGGAGAGGAACATCTGAAACGGTTGTGAAAAGGGAGATTGTGGAGAGTGGGGCTTGCATCCTCCTCTCCTGCTTTCATTTAAAGCTGTGTGTTTTTTTGACCAAACCTTTTACTTATAAGAGCATGACTAGAAGGAAGGCTGCTGTCATCACTGTGAAGCGCTGCAGTGCTTGCAAACAGATCGGAGCTTTTAACCACCCAGCAGCTCCGCAGGAGAACAGGCCTGGTGATTTGCTCCAGCAAAAGATTTCACTTGGAACACCTCATGGAGCTCTCCTGCCCTCTAAGGGCACTGCAAGTTGGCATCAAGAGTACCAATGGCAAAGATGGGAAGGTATCCTTTATGCACTTTATGACCCGCCGAAGGGTCTTTTAATCGGCTCCTTTTTCATCCTCTTAGAAACAGCTTCTTACGAATATCATCTTCACTATGGCTTCTCACACTGCTGGCCTCCTGGATGCGGTGTACAGGCTACATAATCTGGTGTCAATTTGGGACTTGAGGGGATAAAGCGTGAAGGGGTGGAGTCTGGTCTGTCAATGGGGTCATAGCCAATGAGGCCTCTGTGTGGGTATGGCCTTCTCCTGAGAATTATGGGAAATCTGGTATTTCCTCCTTGGAGGCAGAGACACTTTCTCTCTACTCATTCCCTACGAGACTGCTCTACTGGCAAGGTTCACTTCCTGTAAGACATCCCTGAGGAGAAGCTACATGGACCTGCCCTGATGCAGCCCTGGGAACTGGAGTGGCCCTGTGGAGTGTGCCAGCACTGAGATGCTTCTCACTGCCAGTGACTTTACACCTACTGACCTGTGATCTTCCTACATTCAGTGCTTCCTACATTCATACTGTGTTTCTTGAGTCTGAAGAGGACTTTATAGACTGGCATTGGACATAGAAGCTAATACCAGATTTATGGACTTGATCTGGACTGGACAAGGATGTTTTCTCAAAATTCAATTACTTGTGTATAAATCTCTTTCCTATACACATGAGTTTCTATGTATTTGTTTCTCTAGTCTATCCGGACTAACACATTAAAACCTCCATCTTATTTACTATTCAAAAAGTGATTCGAGAGATGTGAGCTTTTGCAAAGCTATAAAAACAAGCATGTAATCTTTTGTATTTAAGAAAAAGTTGTTTTGGAGGAGTGGTATCACATACCCTTTGTGATTACCATTGAGGGCCCATTAAAATATTGAAAGAGGGAGAGAAAAGAGTTCTTTAAGAATACTTTATTGAAAAATAGGGAGAAATTGCTCAAAACACAAAAAACACATTAATAACATTGTTTATGAAGACAGTAGAAATCAGCAGGGAAACACAGTCAAGGTTCAGCTTTTTCTGAGTCTTCTGGAAAGCCAACGGGAACCATGATGTCTGCATGTGACAACACACTGTAGAAATTAGTGCTGTACCAGATCCCTGGCCAAACAGTGGGAGAGAGAGCAGGAGTCTGGCAAGACCCAATCCTTCTGGGTCGCGAAACAGGGCATCTGAGAAAGACGACGGAGAGCTGCTACTACTCTTGCTTGCTTACAACAAACTGAAGACCAACAGTGCCTCTCCCTGGAGCACAGAGACAAGAGCCGGACAGATGGACGGACAGAGAGCCACAGATGGAGAGACTGGCTGCCAGATGTAAATTCAATGTAACAAGACCTCAGACTTCCAATGTCAGAGGTTGTACAGGAAGCTTGGTGGCCCTGTGTGTTCTATGGAAAGTACTCTCTCTAGTTTGCTGTATTCCTATTCAGATTCATTTGCGCATAGGAATGACCTAAATCAAGTTACATTACATGTTACAATACATCCTTCTAGCACTACAGGAAAACTGTCCGGAAACTATACCCTCGGGGCTATGTGCTAGAGCAGTGGTTTGCAACCTGTGGGTCATGAGCCCTTTGGGGGTTGAATCACACTTTCATTGGTGTTACCTAAGACCCTTGAAAACACATAAATATTTCACAATATATAATTACATATTGTTTTGTGATTAATCACTATGCTTTAATTGTTTAGTTATCTTCAATTTGCAACAATGAAACTATATCCCGCATATCAGTTATTTACATGACCATTCATAACAGTAGCAAAATTACAGTTATGAAGTAGCAATGAAAATGTTATGGTAGGGCTGAGCCCCGATGGCATAGTGGTTGTGCGCGGGACTGTGGTCCACTGGGATGGAGGTTCGATTCCAGCTTCACAGAGCACCACCTAAGGGCAGTGATGCCCCCCCCAAAAGAAAATGTTATGGTATATGGCAGTCAGGTACTCTTGTGTCAATTTCAGGATTGGGAGTGTAGAGGTGGAGTCTAGCCTGTCAATCTGAAGATAGCAAATGAGACCTCTGTGTGGGCATGACTTTCTTCTGAGAATTCTAGGAAGTCTCAAGGTATTTTCCAATTGGAGGTGAGAGACTTATGACTCGGTTTCTGGGAGATTCTCTACTGACAAGACACAAGACTGACTCCCTGTGAGTCATCTTGGACATGGACCTACCCTGATGGAAGCAGACCTGTGAAGGCAGAAGAGTCGCATGGAGACCCCCGCCAGTGCTGAGAAGCTTCTCCCACCATTGGATATACAAGACTCTGCTCCTACTGGCCTGTGATTGTCCTGGTGTCATTGCATGTGCTTCATGAGTCTGAAGAGGACTTATGGATTGGTATCAGACATATAGGCTAATATCAGACTATGGACTTGGGCTGGGCTGGGCTGGGATGCTTTCCCAATGCTCTATTTCTGTTGTATATAAACTCCTTATTTACATATGCATGTTTATGAATTTGTTTCTCGAATCTACCCGGACTAACACACTGTGGTTGGGGGGTCCCCACATGAGGAACTGCATGAAAGGGCCGCGGCATGAAGCAGGTTGGGAACTGCTGCATTGGAAGAATGAAAGACACGATGCAGATGAGATTTTCTATTCCCCCAAAGAGTTAGTTCCTGGAAATCCAGAGGGGCCATTCTGTTCTGTCCTATAGGCGTCTTAAAAGTCAGAATTGATGACAGCAATTTTTTTTTGGGGGGGGGGCGGGGAGTGTTAGAGCAACCATGACCAACTGTTTTCAAGTGATTCCATCACTATTAACAGAAACTCAGTGCCCCTAAACCAGTGGCTCCCTTAAGAATATTTTCAATCTCTTTTGGGAAATGCTCATCGATTAAGGTTATCCAAGGCCCTCGAGTTTCACTGATAATGTTAGCTAAAATTTACACTTGACTGGTACCTAAAGAGTTGGCAGTTCAAACCAAGCCAGAGACACTGCAGGAGACAAGCCTGGTGATCTGCTGCGGTTAAGAGGAGAGCCAAGAAAATTGTCTGGAGGAGTTTGGCTCTGTAACACACGTGGTCTCCGTGAGTCAGAATCGCCAGATGGCACAAGGCAGTAGCAGTGTGCTCGCTCATTAAAGGCAGAGGCTTGAGAACATCGGGCAGGGCTGCCGGACAGAAAGTCGTGGAGAGCCCCTGAAGATCCTACAGACTCTCCCTGGGCACTTTATGCTGCTGGCTCTGTCAACCAGCAGGTGCCTACCTTCACCCTTGAGTAGTGGGCCCCAAACGGGACCTGCTGCACAACCTGCAGGTCTGATATTTGCTCCTCTGCTGGAATGCTGAGGCTGAGCCTTGTTGCCAAGCAACCCTGAACATAGTAGAAGCAAGAGAATTCACCCACTGACTATTGCATATATAGTCCATTTGCTTTCTCTTAGCTTGAGGGCTTGTGTGGCATTATTTTTGGTTGGAAAGAAGTAAAACGTACTAATTCAAATGTTGGTTGTGAGAGCCTGATAGCTGATTTTGGCGTTCAGTCAGAAGGCCCTGATGTCTCTTGAGCCTGTGTTGATAGAATGGCTGGGGAGAACAGAGGTGGATTCCCTTGCTTCTCAACAGGGATGTGGAGTTCCTCTCTGGGTTTTCATAGTGCCGTTGTGCAGAAGATTGAACCACAGCTGTATTGCTCCCCCTCTGTCCACACAGGCCAGCACTTTCCATTTTGAGGTTGGGAAAACACCTGAATTGCTGGACTAAACAGAAAGGGAACATGACATGGTATGTAGCAGGGAAGCCCAGGGATGCCCTAACTTCTGTCCCCCTGGGGACCCATGGGCTCAGATGATGCCTGCAGACCCCCTCTCTGCATCTCCCCACTTGGCTTTCTTCTGCCCCGATGCCACTCTCAGGCCACCTCTTCCCTCCATGACAAGATGACCGTGACTGAGAGTTCTCAGTGGGAAGCAGCACCTCCAGCTTGGCAGGTTCCCTTGCCCATCTCGAGTGTAGTGCATTAGGTTCCCCACCACTCACGGTCGTCTAGTGGATTTCAACACAAAGCAACTGTAGGGCAGAGTAGAATTCTCCCTGTGGGTTTCCCAAACTGTAAATCTTTACAGGAGCAGAAAATCTCAACTGTCTCCTGCAGGAGTTGGTAAATTCTGTCAAGGGACAGATAGTAAGTGTTCCAGGCTTTGTGCACCACAGAAGATCTGGATTGGCTGAGCCCCGGTAGCGTAAGTGGTTGAGTGTGGGACCGCGGCCCACGGGCTTGGCGGTTCAAATCCAGCGGTGGCTCTCAGGAGCAGCACTGGGTAGCTCCCACGACCACCAGAGGGCAGTGATGCCCCCCCCCCCAAAAAAAAAA
>PVJH01036418.1:0-18804 GCA_004026705.1 Nesogale talazaci | reverse complement strand
CAACAAAGCCCACATGGAAGAAGCACACCAGCCTGTGTAACCACAAGGTGTCGAAGGGATCCGGTATCAGACATCAAAGAACTAAAAATTATATGATTATAAATGAAGGGGAGTACAGATTGGGGGCCCAACACCCATAAATAGGTGAAGTGACATCCCCTTACAGAGTGATTACAGGGAGGAGGTGAGCCAGTCAAGCTACAATGTAATAGCAATTAAATATGCAATTTTCCTCTAGCTCTCAAATGCTTCCTCCCATCCACTATCATGATCCCCATTTTACCTGACAAATCCAGCTAGACCAGGGGATGTACACTGGAGCTGGAAACATGAGGAATTCAGGATAGATGATCCCTTCAGGACCAGTGGTGGGAGTGATGATACTGGGCGGGTGGAGGGATATTAACATACAAAGGGGGAACCAATTTCAGGCATCTACATATAACCTCCCCTCTGGAGTACAGATAATGGGGAAGTGAGTGAAGGGGTACATCAGATAGTAAACAATATGAAAAAGTAATAACAATTTGTAAATTATTAAAGATTAATGGGGGGAAGTGGGGAGGGAGGGGAAATAAGGGAAACCAATCTTAAGGTCATACTTTTCTTCATCTAATCCCCTTTCTCTGATGATTTGCTCAGCATACATACTGAACAAGTATGATGAGAAGATGCAACGTTGATGCACACCTTTCTTGGTTTTGAACAATGCAATATCCCCTTGTTCTGTTCACACAACTGCCTCTTGACCCATGTACAAGTTTTGAATGAACACAATGAAGTGTCCAAGAAATCCCCTCTCAAGATTATCCACAGCTGATTATGGTCCACACAGACGAATACCTTTGCCTAGTTAATAAAGCACAAGTAAAAGGCTTTCTGGTATTCTGTGCTTTGAGCCAACATCCATGTGACCCCAGGAATTATATCCTTTGTTCCACATACACTTCTAAATCGGTCTGACTATCTGACAATTCCTTGTCAATGCACTGCTGCAACCATTGTTGGATTACCTTAAGTAAAATTTTATTGTGGGAGATATTAATGATACTACTCTGTAGTCTGAGCATTCTGTTGGGTCACCTCTCTTTGGAAAGGGCACACATATGATTCTCTTCCAGTCAGTTGGCCAAGTAACTGCCTTCCAAACCCCTTGGCATAGAGGAGTGTTTCCAGTGCTCCTTCAGCTTTCTGAAGCCTTTGACTGGGTATTCTGTCATTTCCTGGACACTTGTTTTTAACTAATGCACTCAGTGTAGTTTGAACGTCTTCCTTCAGCACCATGGATTCTTGCTTATATGCTGCCTCCTGAAATGGTGGACTAGTCAACTCGCTCTTTCTGGTACAGTGATGGTGTGCTTTTTCCATCTTTCTTGATGTTTCCTGCATTGTTCAATGGAATCTTTCAAACTGTAATTTGAATTTCTATGCTGGGTTCCATGATTCATTGTACTTGCACTACCGAACCCACAGACAATACTGAAAATAAAGGGGTTTATTTGGGAAGTTAATAGGTTTCCACAAGTCAGGATCATTAAAGGGTAAAGAAGCAGTCATTGGTTCATAGACACACCTCTCCTCAGCCAGCAGCCAAGTCTCTCTCTCTCTCTCTTATTCCTAGACTTTCAGTAACTTGGTTCCCTGGTCTTTGCCTCCAGGGGCCACCTACACAGCATGTCTATCACTCTATCCCACAGTGGAGGAGAAGGATGCCCATATTCTCATCTCTTCTCCTCTGAGTCTCTGTGCTACTGTTTCTGGTGCATCTATGGCTTCTGCCACTTAAGGCAGACCTCTTTGACATGTGGTTTCAAATGGTGAAGGTGATTTTCTTTGTGTCCCAGATGGGTCTTATCTACTGAGAAATGACTTTGATGGAGGTGTGATATGTCATTTAGCCGGCCATACCCCTAAAGAAAACAAAGGATGGTATCTTACAAAGGATGGTATCTTACATCTTTAGACTCTACAGATGCCTCCAAGGAAACAAGGGGTGTGGTGTGGTTTATACACTGGATGGCTAAAATTAGTTCTTAATCCAAAAATAATCCTGTACATTAGTGTAGTAGAGCACTCACTCCAAAAATGGGATTACAGCCATAATGATAAGATCCAGAATTACAATATATCATGTAAGGAATTATAGCTAGAAGGGGCACATTAATTGACAGTACCTCACTTATGACTCTTTCCACCTTCCCTCTCTACCTCTTGTGTAGATCAGTTTTCTCCTAGTCATGCACCAAAAGCAGATGTCCTTTGGTGTCTGCCAACCTACTTGGTGATAAACAGCTCTTACAACCATGTCAAGGTGACAGAGAGTAATACATAAGGCAAAGCAAGCTTTAGCATTTTATAGTTCCAACTAAAAAATTCGAGTGAAAATGTTTTCATCTCAATTTTTTCAATATCCTTGGTCAACCAACTAAGTTGAAGTGGGCCTGGCTACTAGATATGGCCAGTGCTCAATGGCTTATGTATGTTTTTATAAAGGGAGATGATTAGGGATTTCTCTTTTAAAAACAAAACAAAACATTGTGAATTAGGTTTTACCTATCATATCATTCACCATTTTAAACCACTTATCAAACCTTCTAATAACTTTCGCTGGCATCTACACTTCCTCCTTTTTTATTCCCATCTCAATCTTGTAGTATAGTATCTTCCCCTTCACCACAATTATACTCTATTGATCCTCTAGTCTAATGCAGAAAAGCCTTTCAGTCTCTGTAGTAGACATGCATTATGGCTTGAGTAAATATTATCAGTTGGGCACGAGTTCCTATTGGGTGAATTTCTGAGATGCTTCACTTGTGGATCACAAATATTCAAAACGGACGAGTGCCAAAAGGAGTAATTAAGCTTCTAAGTTTATTTAGAATTGACCCAGAAGACACTTCACCTACAAAACTTTTGATTGTTCTTGAGTAGACTACTGAAAAAACAATGACAATTATATTTAAATATCAGTGTAATCCCATCCATGTTTATTAGAAAGAACTAACAAAACAAACAAAATCAAAGAAATGTTAAGTCGATCCAGGCTCTTAATGACTCTGCATGTACAGAGTAGAATTGCACTCCTGAAATGTTCAGAATAAGACCTTTCAGTAGGTCTATAAGCCTGTTTTCAGGGGGACCTCTGGGTGGGTTCATAGCAATTCTTAGTGTCTGAGGGCTCAACCACTTGCATCACCTACAAATTCCTTATACAAGTAAAAGCATTAAAATATTTTCAACAGTGGTGATATCTCAAATTAATAAATGATTTCCTTTTGTGTAGTCTAAATGAATTGTCTATGATATGTTTCAAATATTTAAATCATAATCAAAAATTTCTAATTTAAACCAAATAAAAATACTTGAGTAAGATGAGGAATTCCATAGCATGTCTCTCTCTCTCACAATAATAATCTGCATTGTTATATAAGGATATTAATTTAGTGCAATATTTATCTAACTGATTTAATGACTAAAACTTCACTGCCATTAGTATTGTGATGAACAAAGCTTGTAAACTACTACAGTAAAAGCTGTGAAATCATCCCATATTTCCATGTACAGGTAGATTTCCTCTTGGTAAGTGCAATTAAAAATAGTTCTCCCAAATAAAATTTGAACAGAGTTTCAGAAATATGTTAGGAGAAAAAGGTCATCTTTCTTTTGAAAGATAAAACTGTTCCAACAAAGAAAGTATATAATTCCCTAAGGTAACTTCCCTGAGTCCCTTGGTGGAAAAAAAAAAGTTAAACTATAGGCTCCTAACCAAAAGGTTGGTGGTTCAAACCACCTGAGAAGCATTCAGAAGACAAGCCTGCCAACCTGATTAAAGAAAGTTGTAGCTGTAGCTGTTAGAGGTCACCAAATTGGTTCTGATTAATGGCAATCCTAGCTGCAACTCAACAAAATACTTGCCTGGTCCTGTGCAAGTCCCACAATCGCTCTTACCTCTGAGGCCACTGTTGCAGCTATTGTGTCAGTCCATCTTGTGCAGGGGCTTCCTCTTTTCCACTGCCCGTACACTTGTCTATGCACTTGTCTATCCTGATAACATCTCCAAAGTATGTGAGGCAAAGTCTTGCCATTCTTGCCTCTAAGGAACATTTTGGCTATACTTCTTACAAGAGAGGTTTGTTTGTTCTTTTGGTAGTCCTTACTTTCAATATTCTTCACCAGCCCCATAGGTCAAATGTTTTGGCTTTTCTTTGGTCTTCCTTACTCAATGCCCGACTTCTACTTTCACATGCATAGAGGTAATTGAAAATACCATGGCTTAGGCCAGGTGCATCTTGGTCATCAAAGTAACATCCTTGCTTTTCAACACTTTAAAGAAGTCTTCTGTAGTTGATTCACCTCCTGCAATGACCTGGTTTATCTCTGGTCTGTTGCTCCCACAGCATTAATAATGAAATAATAATAGTATCAATAATAATGATAGTAAAGCTAGTTTAATTTTTTTAACCTACAGAAAATGTTAGGTAATGGTAGAATTGCTCCATGTATCTCCACCTTATTCTGGAGGTAAATTTGTCTTCTTATTAAATTTCCATATTAAGTATTTGAGGAATTTCCTCAGATGATTCTAAGGAAAGCCTTTGGCTAAGTCATCATTTCTATGCATTTCTTCCCCTCCACGTTGCCAAAGAAAAAGTGACAGCCAAACAAAAGTTACTAAATGCTAAGTAAAAGCAACTTTGCTCATGTAGACGCCATGGACGGTTGCCTGGCATTGCCACTATTTAACACCAAAGAGGTTGATTTTGCAACTCAATCTTGGTAGATCACAACGCATGATGCCATTGTTGCGCTGACCACCCATTGCCATTGTGCCTGCTTATGTCTTCTCCACTCTCACCTGAAATCACCAATATCTCACCCAAGTGAGCCAGGGAAGAGAAATGACTGCTTTTAAGTTTGATTTACCCAATGGCTCAAATGGAAGACAACAATGATAAGATCAAGGCCACAAGGGTCTCTTCCCAGAGCTGGTTTATGAAACTTGGCTTATCTTTCCCTTGAGCAGCTTCACACATCCCTATGGTCTTTGACCATCAGTCATGTACTTTTCTCAGACATAGGACAAAATCCTAGGACCAGCACATCAGAGAGTCTCTAGATCCTTGGCTTAGTCTATACCCAGCTGCTTTCATCCAAAATAAGAAGTCATCCTTCACTGTACAATGTTAAGCCATGTATGGCTGTTATGGGATTGAGCAAGCCCAGATGCAATGAGAGTATCATTTTCCTAAATAAATACCAATGCTAAAAGTAAGAGGATCTGTGAAGTGGTGAAAAGCCCTGGCCTAAGAAACAGGACATCTGGACTCTGTGTCAAACTAGTTATCTGGCTACACTGAATTCCCCAGTCTCTCTGGAGTTTACTTCCTAACTTGTAAACCCAATGCTCACAATGATTGCAAAGATTTTATCTAGACCTGGCATTTTCTTCTTGAATAAGGAACTCAAGGTCATCCTTTATTTCACAAAGGACCCCCTT
Source organism: Nesogale talazaci (assembly GCA_004026705.1). NCBI lineage: Eukaryota > Metazoa > Chordata > Mammalia > Afrosoricida > Tenrecidae > Nesogale > Nesogale talazaci. The sequence goes on along the minus strand of PVJH01036418.1, from coordinate 13,307 downwards.
GCAACTGCATGCCTTATTGAATAAAACATTCAATTAATATTCATCTGTGTAATTAGTTTTATTTACTTTGTCTTGCACATAAGCAAATGAAAGTCTCAAAGCATTATGCTAACCTTCAGGGGGAAATGTGCAACTGATCTTTTCCTTCTTTCTTAATACATTAATTTATATATGTGTATATGTATGTGTGTGTGTGTACATATATATCCTAGTTCTCCACTTAGAAGATTAGTCCATTTTGGGGTGAGAGGTGGATGATGCCATCTCACCTCCTCACTCCAACTATACTGCTAATTACTAAAGTAGAGTCTTTGACACTAACCTCTTCCCCCACTCCAATACTACAACCTCCATAGTAATGACAGATTTCTTTATTGATCATGGAACTGATTATATTTCCAACTGTTCATAAGCCTTAATGAATCAGTGAATAATGCCTAATCTTTGAATTGGCATGCAAAAGCTCCCATAATCTGGCTCCCATGTACCCAGTAGTCATTAGCTTGTTTAATAAGTCAGCTCCATTCTTCCAAATATTTGGCATACTCATTCCTGATCTTATATTTGATATATCTTCTACTGGACACAACTTTTTCTGCTATTTCAGAAAACCAAATTTGCCTATCTTCAAAAATAAAACTTAAAAAAAATCATTCTTTTGAATTCTCAAATGGAAGAAATGTTCTCTGGATCATTTACCACTCCTAAGTACCTTCACTCTGTGGTTTACATTTACTTAATCATTGCCTTTATTTTCCCTCCAAGAGAACAAGAACAATGTTTTTTTGCTTGTCTTTGTGTATCCAACACATTATCAGCAACATTAATTATAAAACAATTAGCTGATGAAGATCTCCTAAAGCACCTATCATTTTCTAACCTATGGGGCTAGATATTTTTATCCATGTCATCTTGTCTTTCATAATCAACTGTTAGCTCCTTGAGACCATATGCCCATCAGCTTTAGTTTTGTAGCACTCAAAGAAAAATGGCTTGCAAATTGAAAATGCTTATTTGTAACTGACCACCTAATAAGGAGTTAGGGAACACACTGAAGTTTGCTTTCACTAAATATTTCAATTGGTCCTCAAAGAATGTCAGGTGGTATTATTACTCCCAATGTACAGTTGAGGAAACAGAGGTGATGAGGGCAAGATAGCTGAGGCACACGAGGCTAATAGTCACTCAGCTACTAAATGAAAGAGCAAGGTGTCAAACCGAAGTCTTTGCAGATCAAAATTTAGGTCTTCTCCATTTTCAAGAGAATAAATAGAGAGCACATTGGTGCAGACCAAGTTATCTTTGCCTTTGCATAAGTACATTCTTTCTGGAATTCAGCTCTTTTTTGTCCCCCCACATGGTTTTGACCCCGAGGACACTTGACGATCCTATTAGAATCTACTTGTTTCAGTATAGAAACAAGAAGAAATATCAATGATGTGTGAGTAAGAGCAAAATAGCCCATTTTTGTGTTTGGCTTGAGGGAATTTCAGAAAGTCTCTACAGCAATTTTCTTCTTTTCTTTTCGAAGTGTTCTTTATTGGGGAGATATAAAATTGAAACACATCACTTTTTTAACCCAGAGATGTGACCTTTCTGCAGTCCTTTGTTTTAAACGACTTGATCTCGACATTGAAGCTGAAATTCAAATCAAGAGAAAAACAGCTCTTATTTATTATGCAGTATGCTCTAATTATGCTCTTCCCAGAAATGAAGACCTGTCCCTCAGACTTCCTCTCACAGGACGCTCTGATCTGGCTCATCCTTGCAGTCCCCGGCAAATTGTTTTGCCTGGCTGATCGCGCCAACCAGAAGGCTCAGCTGCCTTTTCTCACACTCTTCATCCAGCAGACAGTTTTCCTTGGTCATCATCAGAGGATTAGGGCGTCTTCTCTCTTAATGGGCTGAGCTTTGCCAAGTTCCAAAGCACGCCTGCCCGCCCCTAAAGATGCTGAATATTAACTCATTACCCAAGACATCTGGACACCTTGTGTCAGTAACACCCTCCTCAGGGTGGTGGGTTATTTGAAAAGGGATCATTCCAGGAAATAAAAAAAAAATGTTTAGGCAATTTCAAACAATTTTGATAGAACTCGGTAACTTAAAGACCTGCCCAGATGCAGTCCCTCCTCAATGGCAGGTGAAACAATAAAAAATATTGAGCAAGCTAAGTTGATATGTTTCCAGAGAATTTCAGTAAATTTTAAAACAAGTAAATCCACATAGATTCTCTGGGGTTTTGACAACAAATGTTTAACAGTCTGTTTTTAATAGCGAGGCAATAGGCTACATTTGGCAGCATTGAAGACTAATGAAGTACTTTGCACAGATAAAAAAACAAATAATTGTATTAGACCCAATTGTTTAAGGAGAATACAGAATGGTGACAGCAAATGTTTTAAGTGAAGCACAAGGTGTACCAGACTTTATCTTGCTTAAATTGCTCCAATGTTTAGAAAAAATTATTATTTACAACAGTTCTATTTTTTTTAGCTCTTAGCTGTGTAAAGTGATCAGCAACTAGATTAAATAAGGCTTACCACTTCTGAGCAGATAGTTGCAGGTTAATCCAGATCTTATTAATAACTATATGGGAACCACTGTGATCTGGTCTTTTACTTTTCTGTAGCCCAGCAGATTGCCTCAGAGCCGAAGAAGGTGAAAAATTGAAGACACTTTTTTGGTAACCATTATACCTCTAGTTACAGTGACACCTCATTTGTCTATCATCCTGGAGAGAATGCATGTTTTTCTCAAATTAATTTTCCAATGAGAGAAAGCAAGTTAAGTGTTCAAAGGAGTAAATTTCATTTGGATGTTTTTTCTGGAACTCTTTCTAAAGATATTATGTGGTGAACAGAATTTGGCCTTTTCTGATGATTCAGAGGTATCATCGTGACTATCAATCACTATTAATAGCCACCAATTCCTTCCTCTCTGTGTGCAAGCAGAAGGAATTTTCTCACAGGCTAAAAGACATATTACTTTTGAGCCCATCACTACTTATACCTATTCCTTTGCCTCGTTTTTTCTTGTTGCCATGTCTCTGAAAGAAGAGTTTGTCCTCATAATTCACTATGTCCTCCCCCAAGCCCCCAATGCCCTCACCTCCCATTCCTTCCGGAAAGCCACTGCATATGATTCTAACCCCAATCATTCCTTCGGAACTTTCTGCCTGACGCCAAAGAGTTCAGATTAAGGTCAAAGAGGGCTTTATTTCTAAATTCAAAGACATTTCTTTAATGTGCATTCTATTTGTTAGTTGGCATTGAATAATATTCAGTCATTGGTTGCTATGAGCCATATCCACAATAGGGAAGTTGACACTTGATTGAGCACTCGTATTTCTTTGAGTGCCACCAATCAGACAAAGATGCTGTTTCAAGGAGCTACTGGTTGATTATGAAAGATAAGATACGAATAGAAGTAATACACCTATGAGTTAGGAAATATGTGTTTTTATTTTTTAAAGCTGCTTTTAAGAGATATTTATTTATTATCTATAATTACCTGCTGAACATCAAAAAAGTTACAGGAATTGTTTTCTATAATGGGGGCATGATGAAAAGCAAAAATGGACATTATTAATGACTCTTGGTGCAAAAGACACATATTAATCAAATAAGTGTAAGTTACAAAGCAAATGCAATAGCATTTGTGTGAGCACTGCTGGGCCACAATTTGCTGTGGTTTGGTAATAATTACTTAGTAATCCCCCATGATGAGATTTAACAAAATAATTACCTTTATAATGAGATCTACTATGCACAGTCAATTAAAGGGAAGTTTCATGGGGAGAGTGGTTTGCGTCTAATACATTGGACACTGTCAAAAATCTTGCCTGCTTTTACTGGGTCTGGACTTTTCATCTGGCTCATTGGCTTCTGGGTCTTTGGATTTGAATTAAAGGCATGTCATATTGCCTGTTGACCCTTTGAATCAGCAGCAACCTGCCATCTGACCTTCCAACCTTGGGTTCATTTATCTCTGCTGATACAGGTGTGAACTGCCAACCGACCTTAGCTTCATTCATCTCGGTAGCCCCGAGCCTGTTTTTGTCTATCTCTCATGTGTTTATTAGTCCTTGCAGCTATGAGAGTCAGGAAAAGCCTCCAGCCTGATAGATGATGGGCAGACTTCAACCTTGCCAGACTTAGGACTTGCCCACTTCACAACTGTATGTCATTTTCTTGATATAAATTTCTCTATACATACACACTTATAAACCTCATTCATTTTATTGCTCTGGAAAACCCAACCTAAGACAATAAGAAGAATTATAACGTGGTATTAAATCCAGAGCAATAAGACTTCTTTCAGAGGAGGTACAGAGGAATGCTGTATAGAAAAGTACTCATTAAAGCACAGCTTCTGAAAACCACTAAGATATGACTCTCTGAATAGGAGAGCAAATTGTCTCAGGTAGAGGATGCATACAGCATTAGTTCAGGGGCAAGGTTCATCAAGGCGTGAGTATACAAAATACTTGGAAGAACAGAAAGCATATTGGTTGAATTCATATTAAAGAAGATGATTCCTCTTTGTTTTGTAAAGCACTTGTGAGCCCAATATGTCACTCACTACACCCCCAGGGCTCCATAAGTAGCAGGTTAGAAACATTGTAAAGATTAATGAGGGGGCTGAGCCCCGGTGGCATAGTGGTTGGGTGCGGTACTGCAGCCCACAGGCTTGGTGGTTCAAATCCAGCAGCAGCTCTCCAGGAGCAAGGATGGGCCTCCCACTCCCACCAGAGGGCAGTGATGCCCCCCCCAAAAAACAAAAACAAACAAGCAAACAAAAGCTCAATGAGAACATTTAAGTCAGCGTATGACTCTCAAGGTTTTGCTACTAGCCATATCCATAATATGGAAGTTGGCTCTTGAAGAGCAGGAGGACCGTCTTGCTTGTCTCCATTTCTGAATCTTTCTGATATCTTTGAGACCTTCATCTGATAAGATAAGGCTCACAAAAATTTCCATTTTTTCTGAACACAAAATCAGAGGGTTAAGGACCTGAATGATACCTGTCTAGTCTTTTCTGAAATATAAAATGATATCACCAGAGGAATGATAGCCTGTTATATTTGAAACTCCTGCTTGTTCGCCAGAAGGAAGGATTATTAATACAGAGGAGGCTTGTCGGTGCTCTCAAGAATGCACTGGACTGTTAACAACAACATCAGTGATTCAAATCCACCAGCTACCCTAAGGGTACTTATCCATTACATTACATTACAAATAGTACTTATCCATTACATATTCGAGCATTATGGTGTACTCCTTTCTGTACTTATATACCACTTTGTATCTTTCTGTTATAGCTGCTTGTCTTTCTGCCTCCCATCTGTTCTTTAAAATTTCCAAGAGCAAAAATTATCTTTTACTTGTCTTTTTTTCTGTTTCCTAGGTCAGTCATATATTAGGTTCTCTGTAAATACATGTGAGATTCATTCAGCTCTTGTTGTGTGGTAAGACCAGTGATGACATTCAGCTGGTCCCCACTGGCTCAACAGAACCAATCAGTTGTTAAAATGGCACTTGTAATTGAGGTTCTCTCTAAGGCGGAATGTGGAAGCCACAAACTTACTTTCTTGAGTCCATATTGATATTAACATTCATCTATGCAAGAGTTTATCCTAAGTGCCTGCAGTGATGTACTTTCCATCCATAGCTATAAAAAAATTTAGAACTAGAAAAAGTTGCACTAGAAAGAACTGAATAGAAATTCTCAAAGAACAGATGGAGAAGACAAAATATAATGAACTGTGCAAAGACCTAGGAAGCCAAAAGGGAAGATCATGCCCAATGTGCTTTAAATGGAAAGAACGCAAGAAAAATTCAGTCCTCCATTGCAAACTCAAAAGACTCTATGGGAAAGAGTTCTGAAGGATGCAGGAACCATTGAAAGAAGAAGGAAAGAATCAACTAGGTCAGTGTACCAAGTGGAATTAGTTGACATTTCACCATTTCAAAGGGCCCCCTCTGAGCAAGAACGAGCAGTGCTAAAGGAAGAAAATCAAACTACACTGAAAACATTAGCCAGAAACAAAGCTCTGGGAAGTGATGGATTACAAAATGAAATATTTCAACAAGCTGCATGAGCACTGGAAGCACTCACTGGTACATATATCTGGAAGAGGTCCATAATTGTACCCATTCTAGAGAATGGTGATTCAACATTAAGCTCAAATTAATAAGCAATATCATTAGTATCACATACAAGGAAAATTTTGCTGAAGATCATCCAACAACAGTTGCAGCAGTACACTGACAAGGAGATGGCAGAGGTTCAGGCCAGATTCAGAAGAGGACATAGAACAGGGGATATCCTCACTATCATCTGATGGATCTTGACTGAATGCAGAGAATAATAGTCAGATGTTTGTGTTTTATTGACTGTGACAAGGAATTGGACTGTGAGATTTATAACAAACTATGGATAACCCAGGAGCACTGGTGATGTGTTGGCAATGGAGTGGGCTGTCATCTGCATGGTCAGCAGTTTCAAACCACCAGCAGCAGTTCCTCCAGCGAGAGACTGGCTTTCTCCTCCCAGAAAGAGTTACAGTAGCGGAAACCCACCGCAGATGACTGTGGTCAGCATTGACTTGATGGCAGTTGAATTTTGTTTTTGTTTTTGTTTTTTAGGAGGGGGGAGGTTTGATGGATAACCTTGAGAAAAAGGACATTTTGGAAAACTTCATTGTACTCCTGCAGATTTTGTACATGAATCAAGAGACATTTGTGTGAATGAAACAGGGACTGTTGCCTGGTTTAAATTCAGGAAACAAGTGTGACGAGGTCGGGTTCTCTCACCAGATTATTCAATCTATATGCGGAGCTACCCATCTGAGGTGCTGACTAACATGAAGGAATGTGGAATCAGGATTGGGCGAATGCTCACCAACAACTTGCGAAAGCTGATGGCACAATCTTGTGTGCGGCAAACAAGGAGGACTTGAAGCACTTGCTGGTGAAGCTCAAAGATGGAAGACTTCGGTATGAGTTGTAACTCAATGTGAAGAAAGCCAGATCTTCACAATTTGGCCAATAGGTAGCATCGTGGTAAATGGGGGGAGCTGACATTCACAAGGGCTGGGCCTTGCTTGCTCTGCAATCAATGGTCATAGATGCGCCAGTCAAGGGATCCAAAGGCCAGTTGCCTTGGGTGAATGTGCTGCACAAGCCTTCTTCAGAGTCTCGACAAGCAAGATGGTGCCCAAGCCAAGGCATTCTCCATTGCCTCATATGCATGTGAGAGTTGGACACTGAATAAGGAAGACCAGAGAAGAACAGATGCATTGTACTGCTGAAAAAGCATAATGAATGTACCAGAGACTGCTGAGTGGACAAACCAATTGGACCTGGAAGAAGTATGTCCAAAGCGTCCCTTAGAAACTTGGTCTTGCCTCCTTTAAACACGTTGTTAGGAGAGAGCAGTTCTTGGAGTAGAACATCATGTTTGGTAAAGTAGATAAGTGGCAAAATAGAGGAAGGCCCTCAATGGGCTGGATTGACCCAGTGGCTACATCAGTGGGCTCGAGGATAGGAGCAGTTATGAATATGGCGCAGGACAGGGCCATTTTTCGTTCTGCTTTCCATAGAGGTGGTTGCTATGGGTAGCAGCCAATGCAGTGGCACCTAGCAACAGCAACCTCCTTATAATATTCATTTCAACTTCATAAAACTCATTATACATTCATGAGATACCACATCTTTATTTCCTTTCGTTTGTTACTTCAATAAATAAACTTATAGAGGGGGTAAATGACACTCAGAGGGTGGTACGCTGTCATTCATTTCAGCTTTGATTGTCACTTCACATTCCCAGGAGATATGAATGAGTGAATGATTCCACTCCTGAGAATGTTCCAAGAGTGGGAAAGATTGTCAGAGTAACTATTGTTAGTCCAGCTGAAGTGGAAAGGAGTTTTTCAGAGATGAACATAATGTATTCAGTGACGAGAAGTCACTAGTGTCTAATACATCAAACACAATGACTGTGGTCTAGTTGGTCTACCTCAAAAGGAATGTGATCCTGCTCCTAATGTGAAAAATTAGTGAAGGATACATCACACAGATAATGATGGTGCTCAGATAACAGCACTAGATAAGAACATTGCAAAGACGTCAATCAAAGAATAAGGAAATATGTTAACACTTCTAGTGTTTTCTATCTGATATTAATATTTTTCATTAATATTTAAAACTCTGATGATGCAGTATTGTATATGTACTTTATTGTTCTTATTTAGGTATTAGCTATATGGAATAGTAAACTACCTTTCATTACATTGTTTATTAATACTTAAAAGTGGTCATTAGGGCAGTAAACTAGTTCTTAATTTGTTTTAATCCCATTACTAAGACCATAATAATATCAGGAGATATTTAAATGAATAAAGTTTTAGCCCCATAGAAAACGTCCTCTGACTGATATTCGTGTCAGTTTTTTTTTTGTCTATGTAATTCTCCTCCACTATATTATCAGATTATTAAATGCACTACTTGCAGTCCATGGGCTAAATTATGAAACCACTTCTCTTCTCTTGAATTGCTGTCTCCCAGACTGAGAAACTAGCTAAATACAAGGGGGGTAGGGAGTCTTCAAAAGTTTGTGGAAATGGGCTGAAAAGAAAATAGGATGTTTCTGAACTTTTTGAAGCCTTATCATACAGTGGAATTAAGAACAGTGTGAACAATTCATTATTGTTCTGTGCTGTTGAGTCAATTATGACACGTGACAGAACTATCCTATTGCATTTCCTGAGCTGTCATTTTTATGGAAAGAGATCACTAGAACTTTTCTCCCACAGATAATCAAGGTCTCTCCTGTTGATCTTTTTGTCACCAACTGAGTACTTAATAATGATGCCAATACAGCTTCTGGATTGGTTGTGAATGGGCCGCTTTTATAACTGTAGTGAATAACCCTTGGTAGGAAAGCTGAAAAATTCATTGTGACTTTATACATTTTTTTAAGTGCTTAACAACAAGCTGGGGCAGTATGCTAGACAAGTGAACTCTGAATAAACAAGAGCAAGTATTTTATCCATTGGTCAACCACTTTGGCAGCTGTAACTTTTAATACGAAGACACTTAAAAGTGAGAGAATTTGTACATCCCTTTACCTTTCTATTTACATATTATTAGCAAATTGGGTTTTGCAATGAGCTTCACAGGTAATCTTGAAGTTGAAGAAATGAGCTCAAAACCATTTCTTCAAATACAAATTACTTAATTCATTTGGCTTCTGTCATTTCTTCCATTAAGCTTCCAAAGTAAAGAAAACTGATCATAAAAGTGTGTTTTAGAATTTGCCATTAAGTTCCAAGCAGACAACAACCACAAAAAAGACAGAAGGCGATGGAACACATCTCAATGGAAAAACCTGTAAATTTTGATCTACCCAAGTTTTATACTTCTCAGGACTAAGGACTACAATGGCAATTTGCCAGAAGCCTGAGTGCCACACTTAATTTCCAAATAAATTTATATAAAATTTTTAATTGTGACCCTGCACACACAAACTTACATTTGTTTGCATGATTCATATAAATGACTTACTTGCTTTCACTAGTTATAAAACCCACAAGATGAATAAGCTTTGTCCCCAGCCTGCTGTTATACAAAATGACACCTCAGGGATTTTAAAGTAACCATTTAAAAATATTATACTAGTGGTATTCTAGAGTCTACTTGTTGCTTTTCTTATTCTCTGATTTAATGTAATACGTTTTATGGATAATATTAATGAGACCTAAGGAACCAAATATAATATTCATAGCATGTTCACATAGGAAAATTGTGACTTCATTGTAAGTCTATAGAAGCTTTCAGTTCCATTTGATGTTAGTCTATAACCATGGCTTTCCTAAAACATATCTTTATTAAAGAAATTACTCAATGTTTTTTTGTTTTTTAGCATTTTTTGTCTGTGTTGAGTGACTATACTGGCATTAGACATAAAATCTGTAGATAAGAGTGAGTGAAAGTGATATAGGTACTAGGTTTTTGATGAATAAAACCAATAAAGTTCTTTTCATTAAACTGCCATCACAAAGATACTTAATATTAGGAAGCAAAAGATAACTGTGAAATAAACATTTAACCTGATATCGGGAAAGAAGTCATTTGGATTTTTCTCTTCCCATGGAAGTCAAGAAGATCTGAACAAGTCTGATCATTTCAGTAAGAAAAAAAAATTGATAGTAGAGTTTATCTAGCTGTATTCCCATGTTATTGCTAGGTGTCTTCACATGTGTTCTCAATCACAGTGACCCCACTGCCACGGAAAAGCCCAACAATGCCCGATCCTGTGCCCTCCTCCCAACCATTGCTACGTTGGAGTCCATTGTTGCCGCCATTGTGGCGATCCATTGCCTTGAGGGACTTCCTCCTCTCATTACACTTTACCAAGTGTACTCTCCTTTTCTAGGAACTGGTCTCTCCTGGAAACATGTTTGAAATACATAAGACAAAGTTACCTTTGCCATCCTCACTTTTAAGGGGCATTCTGATATTACTTCTTTCAAGACACATCTATTTTGTTCTTTTGGCAGCTCATGGTACCTTTCAATATTGCTTGCCAACACCATAATTCACATGCATTGATTCTTCTAAGATTTTCATCGTTTAATTCTCAATTTTCACATGCATGTACACAATGGAGTATACCCTGAATAGGGTCTGGCACACCTAGTCCTAAAAGTAACATCCTTCCTTTTCAACTCTTTAATGAAGTCTGGTGCAGAAGATGTACACAATGCAATGTATCATTTGATTTCTTGATTGCTGCTTTCACGAGCATTGATTGTGGGCTCAAACAAGATGAAATTTATAATGACTTAAATCTCTTCTCCTGTGTTCATGAGGCTGCCCCTTGATCCAGTTGCAAGGATTTTGGTGTTGTGTTTTTGTTTTGTTGTGCTTTTCTACATTGAGTTGGAATTCATATGGAACACTATAATCTTTAATTTTCATTAGCCAAACCCACCTCAGTTTCTGTGTTATCTGCATATTGTAGATATTGCCATTAATAAACTTCCCTTAAATATTAATGCCTCTTTCTTCTTCATATAGTCCAACTTCTCATATTATACTTATAGGTGAATAGATATGGTGAGAGGATAAAAACCTGTTGTATACCTTTCCTGATTTTGAACAATTCCTGATTTTGAACAATTCCCTGTTCTGCTTGCATGCTTCCTTTTGATTTGTAAACAGGTTTTGTCTGAGCAAAATGAAGGGTTCTAATATTCTCATTCTTCTCAATGTTACTCATAGTTTCTTATGATCCACAGAATCAAATATCTTTGCATAATCTATAAACACAAGTAAAACCCAAGATCCATCTGGTCTCAGCTATGATATCCTTGTTTCACATACTCTTCTTAATCTGGTCTGAATTTGTGCATCTAGCTGTCCATGCATGGCAGCAACCATTGTTATATGATCTTTTGATCAGTAAGATTTTACTTGCATGTGATCACAATGATATTATCCTATAATTTGAGCAGTCTGCTGAGTCACATTTCTTTAGAATGATGTGTCAGTCTGGGTAGACTAGAGATATAAATTCATAGACACTTATATGTGTATATGAAAGAGCTTTATATACAAGGACAATTGAATATTGAGAAAACATCCCAGCCTAGTTTAGATCAAGTCCATAAGTCAGATATTAGTACATATGTCTTATATCAATCTATAAATTTCTCTTCAGACTCACACAACTCATGCAAGGGCACCAAATGCAGAAAGAACACAGGCTAGTGGGAGGAAAGTCTTGTAGATTCAGTGGAAACATCTCAGGGCTGGCAGGGATCTCCACATGGCTCCTTCAGCTCCTGCCTCTAGCACAGCTCCATGTGTCTTCTCAATAGGAATGTTTTGCAGAGAGTGAGACTGTTTACAACCTCCATGAGCTATTTACCTCCTGAGCCCTCCCAATGAAGTCATCAAGCTGTGAACTGATTGACTGGCTAAACTCCATCCCCTTCACTCTTAAGTCTCAAATTAACAACATATTATGTAACTACCAAAAAAGGTACAAATATAGATTTCTTTCCCTCAAATTTCTTGAGAAAAATAGGTGAGTGCTTCCAGTGAATAATCAAATTGTTCAAATGTTTCCTTTGGTATTCTGTCAATTTTTGGAGCCATGTTCTTTGTTAATGTCTTAAAAGTACCAAACTTCAGTATCTTTAGTTTTAATCATGCACTATACCATGAAATATTTTTAAGTTGACTAGATCTTCTTGATATAGTGTCTTTGTATTTCTCTTCTATTTTCTTCTGATGTTCTCTGCAATGTTCAATATTTTGCCTATTGTGGCAGTCATGTTCTTATATTAATTTCATGATTGAGATGTAGGGGTGGAGGTTAGTCTGTAAATCTGGAGATAGCCATTGAGTAGCCAATGAGGCCTCTGTGTGGGCATGGCTTTCTCCTGATACATCTGGGAAATCTCGCAATATTTCCCTCATGAAGATGAGAAGCTATCTTCCCCAGTTGTTGGGAGATAGTCTTAGAGACGATGAATTATGGACAAGACAAGATGGCAGCATCTGAGAAGCTGGAGGATCTGGCAGAGAGACGACACAGCTTTGCCCTGATGGAGCCAGACCTCTAAAGCTGGAGAGGCCTTGTGGAGACCCCTGCCAGCAATAGTTGCTTCTGCCACCACTAGATGCTGTGAATGGACCCTGAGCTCTGGAAGTGAGGAGCCATGGGGAGACCCCTGCCAGCGCTGGGACTCTGCACTCACTGACCTGTGACTTCGTGAGTCAGAAGGAGACATTATAGACTGGTATCGGGCATACGGGCTAATATAGGACTTATGACTTTGAACTGGACTTGGTTGAGATGCTTTCTCAGTGTTCCATTCCTTTTGTATATAAACCCTTTCCTTATATCTATATGTGTGTCTATGAAATTTGTTCCTCTAGCCTACCCAGACTAACACACCCTTAGAATCTTTCAATATTACAACTTGAAGCTTAACTTCTTCAGTTCTTTCAGCTTGATATGTGCTGAATATTTCCTTCCTTTTTAATTTTCTCACTCTAGGTCTTTTCCTACTTCATTATAATACTTTATCTTGTCTTCTCAATTTGTTCTTTGAAATTTTCTGTTTAGAAATTTTTTTAAATATTAAATAATTTTATTAAGGGCGCATACAATCATCACAATTCATACATACATCCATTGTCTGTCAAACACATTTGTACATTTTTGGCCCTCATTATTCTCAAAACACTAGCTTTCTACTTAAGCCCTTGAGATCAGCTCCTCATTTTTTTTTT
>PVJH01036417.1:0-18788 GCA_004026705.1 Nesogale talazaci | reverse complement strand
AACAATGCAGAGATTGAAATCAAGAAGAAAATGCGGGCTCCACACCATTAGCATCAGTGTCATTCGAAATGGGATGAAAGTGCAAACGATTATTCGGTATCGCCCCAGACTAGTAAATTAGAACCTTGAGAGACTAGCAGTCTGTGGCTAGATCAGCCCTGCAGCAGTTGCTGCTGAACACTAGGTTTGAGGCCCAATTTTCTGCCTGTGTTTATGGGTTTTATTGAGTTCACTCTTGTAGAGAACAGTCACTGTTCCAAGGAAATGGCTAATCTCCTAAATAAGCAGTTAAGCAAGTTAACTTGGCTTGTTTTAGTGGTTGGACAAAGCCTTAGTTCTCTTTTCATTCCCCAAACCCATGGGCATCATGCGTATTCTAACTTATAGAGATCCTATTAGCTCAGCTCAGAATGCTCTCAAAGGGTTTCCAAGGCCATATATCTTCTTGGAAACAGACTCCCACGTTTTTCTTCCATAAAGTGGCTGGTGGGTCTGAATCACTGACCTTGGGGTTAGTGGCCCCAGGCCTTACCACTGTAACACCAGGGCTCCCATCTCTCTTGCTTAGCAAGGTGAATCCAATGCACACCAATTGCTTAAAGACCTCCTGGATGGTAATCTGCTCGTGTTCCCGCGACAGAGCTCAAAGACTAGCCTCCTGAGAGTCTATCATAGTTCCCTTCCTGAAGGACATTCAGACTTGGTTACTTGGTTGCTTTGTCTCTAAAATGTATGACTCCTGAGTCAGGTTGGTTTCTATGGGACACTTTACGTTATACACACACACACACAATTTGCCTATCATAGGGTCTCAATCCACCTATATGTGTGTCCTTGGTTTTAAGTGAGGAGCCCTGGTGACGCGGTGGCTCCACGGCTGTTAACGGAAAGATCTGAGGATCAAACCACGAGCTGCTCCATAGGGTTCTTTACAGGAGAACCCGCTTCTATCGAGATTTAGTCTTGGAGGTACTCAGCGGCAGCTCTCTTCTGCCCTGCTTGAGTACTAGGAGTGAGACTCAACGCAATCGCGATGGCGTGTTTTTGGTGGCTATGATAAGCCTGGCTGAACCGATGGTTGTTAGGAATCGATTCCCGATCACTGCTGTTGAAGAGTATGCTTTACTCAATAACCAAACCCATTGCCACATTGAGTCAACTCAGAATCACGGCAACCTGACAGGACGAGGGAGAACTGCGCCTGTGGGTTTCCAAGACTGTGGCTCCAAAAACCCTCATCTCCCCCCCCCCCCTTTTTTTAAATCCTCATCGTTTTACTGTGCAGCAGCTGGTGGTTTCAGACTGATGACCTGATGGTAAGCAGGCCGCCGTATGACCACTATGCCACAAGGGCTCCTCCTGTGCTTTATTGGGAGTGACCTAAGGCCATCTTCGTGTGCCTGTCGGTTGAGATTTTCAAATGCAGGGGATTTGCACCAATTTTTCCAAGGTAAGAGGACAGTACCATTTGAGTGCATTCTTTTATTTAAGAAAGAGAACAGAAAAGAAATGAAAACTTAGATTCAGGTCATGGAACCTGTTCTGCTGATCAAAAACACCCAGATTAGTGTCCATCATAACTTGTGCTTGTTCGGGTTTCAAAGCTCCACTCTTTCTAGCTGTTGCCCCCGCGTCAATAGCGTCAGAGGAGGGCTTGGGTCGCCTTCTCCATGCCATCCTGCTTTGGCAGTGACAGTGCACAGCTTTTTGAGAAGTTAATAGAAATAGTAGTCACTGTCCCTTGGGAACACTGTAAAGTAGCCAAAGTCTCCTCCTGAATCCTAGAATGGCTCCTCTCGTGGCCTTTGCTTATTTAGTGGGTACACACTGTCTCCAGCTGTGAAATAAGCATAAGAAGGTCACCTTTCACTTGGATCCTTAATGATGCAAAATGAATATGAATGCAAAAGTGTACAATGCCTTCTTGGGATTTAGCTAAACTCCAGGAGCAAGCAGAACTGGCAGTTCTGTAGGTCCAGGTACACTGAACCCCTAAAGCACCATCTTCCCCCAGTTGCATCTTTAGGATGAAATGCACGTTGGCTATTCTCTGAAATAGAGGCAGATAGGGAATGCCTTGAGAATTTCATTTCAACCTGGACTGTCTTTAATTATCCAAGATGTATCTGGCTTCCACTGATGTGTGTGGTCAACTCTGAAACTTGGCAAACTTTTATGATGATAGTTCTAGCAACGAGAAAAATAGGAAAAGGAAATCGGCAGAAGGCTTCTTCTGAATAGTCAGGTAATGTTAACAGGCATCACCACACTTTGTTTTCTGTGGTGAGAACATACAACAGTGGCGGGGAGGGGGACAGCAGTCAGGGCCTTGAGCAGTCAGATGTGTAGTTAGCTTCTTGTGAGTATGGCCTTGGCTTGGGGCAGGCTGTTTCCTGAAAAAATTATTGTAAATGGACTCAAAGCTCCTTCCAAACTCTTTTAGGCTGTGGCGGATGAAGATTAGAATTTGCCATTCAAGGCAACATTTAAAACTGCATCACTTGACCTAGAGACAGACAGATGGATACACATAAACACATCTACAGAGAGACAGAGAAAGAGAGAAGGAGGGAGAGAGACATTTGTAGATAGACGATAGGTAGATAGAGAGATCGATCTCCTTGGCAAACATTCTGATGCCACCTGCTGCTTCTTTAGGCACTCCTCACTGCACTAGTGACAGCTTTGATAAGAAGTCAAGTTATTTCATTTGTTGCGCCTTTGGGTTGCAGTGTCAAACCTCAGAGTTCAATTTGTCTAACAGCTATGAAAAAAATACAGCATCCTTTAAAAAAAATAACCCACATTTCCAAACTTATTGCATTTGTACTTGTAGCAAGCATTGTACAGTGAAAGTAGCACAGGATGTTGGAGTGAGGCAGGCATTCAAATTTCATCTTAATTTTTTTTTTCTGAGGACTTTTGGCAGATTACTTGCTCTCTTTCAATTTCAATGTTCACATCTGATAAATGGGACTAACAATACCATTTCATAAAATTCATGATGAGCCATACAGAAGCTCCTGGCATAACAAGGTACTTCATACAGAGTGATTCATATTGGTGGTCTGTATGTAAATAATCCACAAATCCTTTCAGGATAAGATTTTGTTTGCACATAACCTTTTCAGAAGTTGAGTGATTTGATTTTTGTCAATCAATATCCTTGTCATATTTTGGCTTGCATTTTTTGGCTATACGCCACTCTCTCCACCCCATCCAAGGCAGAGTCTGTGGAAAAATGTTCTGCAAGTACTATGTTAAGTAAGTTATCATGTTGATGAATTACTAACAATACCTTATACCAACATGATAACTTATCATATAGCTACTGGGTATTTAGTTATTATTGGCATAAATAATGTATGAGTCATATTTCTCAGTTTCCTTCTACCCCAAAGACACCTTCAAGTTTGGGAGCAGGTTTGAAGGGTTTGTTAAACTCTGAAAGGATTTAGCAGCCAAAAAAAAAAAAATCACAAGAGAAAGGGTTAACCTGGTGAGAAAGTTGTGGAGAAATGGCCTTCTCTTTGTCATTCTATCCCCTTGGCCTCTGTTTCTTTTTCGTAGCTGGGTCCTTTTGCAGAGCAGACCCTTAGTCCTATCCTGCCATCAACCAACTCAGTGATTGGAAGCACAGCACCCCCCTCCCCCGCCAATTGTCTGACTTCTCAGCACTTTCATCTGTAAGATCAGTGGAGTTAGAGAATCTCTTTGTGCTGGCTGATTCCTTTCCTTTTCTACTTGGGAAGCAAGAAATCCTCTGCAAAAGGGGCTGGGAGAATGAAATGGGTGCTCTCTTTCCATATGGGGAAGAAGACTGAGTTAGAATAAGGGACTTTACGGCTCAGTCTGAGAGCTCTCCTTCCACTTCCCTTAAGGTGGGTGTACGTACCCTTCTCTCTCCCTTCACTAGCACTGCCTCGTCACTCAAATTTGCACCACAACCTCCAGGGACTAAGCAGGAGACACTTTCTCCCTTTCTCTTCTCTAACCCCTTCCTGGGAATCCCAGCTTTTTTTTGGGGGGGGGCATCACTGCTCTCTGGTGGTGGGAATAGGAGGCCCAGCCCCACTGCTGGAATTGAACCTCCGTCCCAGTGGGCCGCAGTCCCGCGCAGAACCACCACGCCACCGGGGCTCAGCCCCCCAGCTTTTAGTATTCACCTTCAACCACCTGGGATTTTACACTGTAATTGCAAATAAATACAATAACTCAGAATGTGCTTTGTCACCAGGTGAGGCTTAGGGCCCTCACTGTCTGTCTTCTTGGGATGAGTTCATTCCTGAATTTACCTCCCCCAGTCACTTAGAGACTTAGGAACACTTTGGGGTCAGTTTTCTTTGCATTCCCACTGTTGCTATGTTTATCAAATCTCTTACTCCTCAAAGAGTTTCCCGCAGGGTCAATTTGGCTCTCAGCTGAGCCACTTAGAACCAGGGGAAGGACTACAGTGATCAACAGTGTTTGATTTTGTGAAACACAGTAAGTATTTGCCAAGTGAACTGAAGAAACACAGAAATTTAGACTGGCGTGCAGACGTACTTTGCTCAACAGCTAATTAAACCAATTCGTCTTCCAAGATAAAACAACTGATTTTAAATTCTGTTCATGGCTGTATACTCTCTTTGTCTATACATTTCATTGCATGTTACAGAGGGGAAAAACACCCCTCGACAGCATACATTAACAACAACAACAACAACAACAACATGCATATGTAGTTAGAGTCACTAAAGGTTTCTGAACATGAAATAATGATAGTTTTCCTGGGGTAAATTTCTGAAAGTCTCCCCTTTGCAGGGGGGCAAGTCTCTGGAAATACTTCAGGTTTGAACTCAATGAAAAAAGTAGTTCTCTGGTGGTGGGATGGAAAGATCCCTTTAAACTCTTGACTTACTTTTTAGCAAGGTTTGAGGTCAACTTGTAAATATGGTGTCTTTAAAAAATGTGTTTCCTTTTTGTTTTTTGAAGTCCTAAGGCTTCCAGAAAAGAAGAAACCATATTTATAGAGGGGCTGCCAATGATAGTCTAAATGATTTGTCAGAAAAATCAGGGAGTGAGTGTCCTGTGTGTTGACAGTGGAACTGAGGGGAGCAGGTTTGTCTCTTTCTGCAAACACTGTCGATTCTAGCATAGGCTGGCAACGTGTGGCATTTGACCAGCACTTCCTAATTTGGTTTCTCTCAGCTCTCACTGCCATTGAATCGATGCCGATTCCTACTGACCCTGTAGGACAGAGTAGACCTGCCCCCGTGAGTTTCTGTAACTCTTTACAGAAGGAGAAAGCCCCTTCATTCTCCCTCAGACCTGCTGGCAAGTTGAACTGATAACCTTGCAGTCAATAGCCCAACCTGTACCCACTACACCATTAGGGCTCCTTCCTCTTAATTCAGTACTGATGCCAGGTTAGAAAACAAAGTGACATTCCCCTTATGGTACATTGTGCATGAGATGGGAGCTGTGTGTTGATTTTAGAGCTAGACTAAATTATAAAGGTTCTTTGTGAGCTGAGATATTTTCAAAATACAAGTGAAATTCTGTGCAGGGGAGAGAGGCAGGTTCTGACCTCTTTAGGATTTGTGTAGGGTTAGGGTTTGCAAGGCAGGGAATAGAAACCCTCCACAGAGACAAAATGACCTTTGCTCCTTACCTCATCCACTCCCCAAATTTCTCCTCCAACGTGTTCAGGACTCTGCTGGCACCATGCCTAACGACATTGCCTGAGACTTTAGATTTTTTTCTTCTAATTGCCAAGAAAACTAGTGGCCATCACATCCTCCCTCCTCCCAATCTGCCACCCCCTCACCCCCTGCAAAACAAACAACCAAAAACAATCCAGAGCCCACAGACCCTACTCATCCTGTCAGAAATGTAGGTTTAAGAAATTTGGAGAAGTGCTACACCTATTTTTATACTTTCAATACCTGAAACTCAACCTTCCTTTTGGATTAGTATAGCAGCACATTTCTAGAGGGGAATAAAGATATACAGTCAATTCTCAGGGTTGCTATAGACTCAGCTATCAAGGAAGGGGTCCATGGGCCAGCCTAACAGATAGGAGAGGACTTACCAGAAAGACAGCTCTAGAAGAGAATGGGACAGTGTGGCCAGGAGGCCAGTGCGCCCAGTCTCACAGTTTTGCTCTCTATGGTTGAGGGGGAAGGAATGCAGAGTGATGCTCCATTTGGCCCAGTTTAATTGCAAATACTGTTAAAAAGTTAAGCTAAAAACAAAAGAGTTAAGAAATAAAAATATAACAATGGTTGCAGAGGGTAAGGGCCATACAATCGTTTTAAAAAGGCATCAGAATAATATACTCTTCCTTCTTTTTTTCTTTTTTAGATTCATGCAAGTGTGTAATTGAAACCTGTACACACGTAGACCTACAAGCAACTCGTCCTCAGAGGGAATAGTGCAGGTTCACATGAGGGGGCTCCAAAGGTCCCGTGGCAAAACGGAATAGAAAGATAGCCAAGTTTTGTTCACAGACTTTCTGAAGCGCCCTCATTCCTGACCCTTCTTCCAAGGTGTGAGGAGCAGCCCAAAGGAAATTTATATATTATATATATATATACACACACATATATACATATATGTGACACTGCCTATTTGCAGTATTTATATAGATTTTCTTATTTAATCCATTCTCAGACGTCTCCCCCCACGCCCCGCCCCGATGCTACATAGCTGTATTAGAGGAAAAGATGCAAAGCAGGACTTTGCAGAAAACTCGGAAATCAAACTTACACATGACGCCTATGTCCCTTCCCTCCCCTATCACAAAGCCCCCAGGCCCCCTCCACCTCCACTTGTCCCAGTGGGAAGAACTCTGGGCAACAGGCAAGGAAGAGGGACTAGAAGGTTTTGTGCCCTAGTTCTCTGCCACAGGGAGTCACTTTCACCTCTCACTTGCCTTATCAGTAAAACAACGGGCACGCCTCCCAGGTGTGCTGGGAAAACGAAAGGGAATGATACCATTAAGAGACAGGCAGGTAGGAGACAATGAATACAGCATCCTCCTTCCCCTGCAGGTGGAAGAAGATCCCCAACCTTTCCGTCTCCCCTACTCCCTCTCTACTCCCAAGGATGGCTTTTTGTGGGGAAAAAAATCTGCATGAACACCTTCTGCCCCTGGATCTTTTGCCTATATGAAGCAAGTCTCCCCAGACCAACAAGAGAAAGTTCTTTTTGTCCTCTCAGAAACCTTCCCCCAGTCTGTTTGGGGCCGAAGGTCCCTTTCTTTCCACCACAGGGAGTGGGGCTCCAACCTGCATTCCCTGGGGTTGGCACCCAGGGGTGCTTGTGACTCTGATCTTTCACACCTATGCAGTTCGCTGCACCTCTCTGTCGACTTCAGGAAAAAGAAGTGCATCCTTTCACAAGCCAGCTAGAATCGTACCTGTCAGTGGACCACCTTCCAGAGTGGAAATGCTCAGGGCAGCCGGCGCAGCTTCAGGACCGGGAGGTCTATTCTATCCAAGGAACTTCACCCCGAACTTCTGTCTCCACTGGGGTTGCCGACTCCTTTTCTTTATTGTTCGTAAGTGGGCTGTGATATTTCCTCGCTATGGAAACCGCTCCATTCGGAGTGTGTGTGTGTGTGTGTGTGTGTGTGTGTGTGTGTATAGAAGTGACAGATCACAGGGTAGATCCTGATTCCAGATGTAATGTCATCACCAGGATGTGATTTCATTTAAAATTCAACCAGAGCCAGTCATCCACGTCATAGATGTCCCACTCTCCCTTTCCACTCAGCCCTCCTGTGGCCTCCCCCTCCCCCTTTCTGTTCTAGCAACTTGCTAGACTGAACTGGGAAGCGGTTTTATTACTGATTTGTGTCATTTCTAATTGCAGTCTAGCCTGCTTTCCCCTCACTCTCATTTTCATTTTGGAGATTCAGAGCCAGGACCTGCTTTGGAGGTAGAGAAGGCAGTTTAAACTTCATATGCTGCTTTCATAATTTTTGAGGAGTCTGGCTTGGCAGTGTTATCTCTAGTTAGTCACAGAGTCGTTATGTTTATTCCTATCAACAGAGCAAGTACAGCACTCCTGTATCTAGATCTGCTGATAGGGATCAACTTGAATGTTCCCTGTTTTATCCATCCATTTAACCAATCCTTATTGAGTACCTACTGTGTGCTAGGTATTGCCAGGACCCTCTGGACTTTAAGTATCCTTGTCCTTACAGGTGTCAATCCTTACTTTTAGAAAGGTGCATAAAAGCAGAGCCATACGCCACAGTACACAAAGGAACCGCCTTTGTCTTGGAGACTCAATGCCCCAAACTCAAACCAAACTCAAAGCCATTGATTGAGTCGATTCTAATGCCAAGAAATTCTACAGGACAGGGCATTACTGCTCCCGTGACTGACAGTAACTCTTTATGGGAGTAGAAAGCCCCGTCTTTCTCCAGTAGAGCGGGTGCTGGTTTCAGACAGATGACCTTGTGGCTAGCAGGTCAATATGTAACCACAACACTACCTACCCAAGATTCCAAAGGACTCAATATTGGTAACATATAAGCCAGAACAAGAGAACAGAGGGGATTTCAGACAGAGAGAACAATCTGGAACTGAGAGAGCTAAGGAAGGAAGGGGGTGTGGGGATGACCACAGGGGCAAGTTAGTAGACTGAGCCCAAAGTGACAACTACTCTGATTGTCAGGCTTAGAAGCTTGAGAGTTTTATTCTTTATAGAGAGGTGAGGTGTAAGGTGTTTTAGACAGATAAGGAAACTGAGGCTCTGAGGGAAATGACATGCTGGAGGCAGTAGGTGGGGGGGGGACAGTTCACACAGTACTGGGTGATAAAGTCCGGATAAGAACCCAGATGTTCTTTTTTCATCATTTTTTTAAATCATTTGCTCTGTCAATTCTGAAGGGGCCAGGCAAGATTGTCTTGCTCTTCCCGAACCTTTAGGCAAGACAGCTACATGGCCTCGACAGGACCCTCTCTCTCTTGAACGTCCGCTAGGCGAGCACAGAGGGAGACCTTGGAAATGCCGGAAGCTCTTCAAGCCCAAGGTTGCTTGTGGGTCTACTCTAAAGCTCTCGTTGAGAATGACTTCATGACCCCAGGGCAAGTCCAGCATTTTTTAGGGAGATGAGAAAGTGGGCTTATCGCCTATCTGGACGGGGAGTCTCTTGGGATGTATAGCAATGAGGAAATCTGTATTTTCACCCCAATCCATTCATTTTTTAACCCAACTTTGCTAATTTATATAGAAAAATAGACAATAAACAATGGGGTTTCCTTTATTCAGGAAATGCCATGTCTCTGAACTTCCTAGACAAGCTCTCCATCTGATGAGGGATTCAGTGGAACCAAAGCAGCAGAGTGCTGATTCTGTCCTGTACGTCCACCACCCCCTCGCCAGGCAGAAGGCTCCAGCTTACTAACCTGTCTTGGGCTGATGTTGGCCTCTCTAGTAGCTCTGTGGACATGAGCATGTGAGTGGGCAGAGTTATACAGAATGCTTCAAAGAGGGTTTCTGCGTGTAGTCCTAAACACCTCTTGCTTAGAGATGAAGCCCTCAAAAGGCAGTCAATCTGCTTTACAACTTGAAAATTACTTCTGGCTGCCTTCTGATGGAAGATTGAAGACCGTCTTGAGCAGCAAAAGGATAATGAGTGAGCAAAAATCCTCTGGGTGCCATTTCCAGCAAACAATGATTTCCCTTCCTGCCCATTAGCAAAGTGTAAATGTGGTGTGTTCTGCTAGCTTTGTACTTTCCTGTGACCTAGGTGAGCAGGTGGAACCTTGGATGGATCCAACATTAGGATGTTATGGCAGGAAGTAGGTAGGAAGAGGAAGCTGGTCAACTTCCTATAGGGATAGAAATGGCTGTTGATAAAGCTTATTTCTACATAGTACTCAACACACTTCCACCTCATAATTTTAGAATTTTCTCAACTTTTGAGCGAGGCAGTATGGGAAAAAGATAGTAGGACATTGTGAGAAAGCATGCTTTAGAGGAGAAGCGCTTTGTTTTGGAGGTAAGAGAGTCGGTTTCCACTGCAGTCTCTGTTGCTCGCTCTGTTATTTGATGTGAACTGTCACTTCACTTCCCTGATCCTCGGTTTCTTGCTTTTTAGAATGCAGATTAGGGTAGGAGGCCTAGTGCCGTACTGGTCATGTGCATTGAGCGCTTAGGGGTTGGGTTCCCAATTGCTAGCCTCTAAAGCCCTGTCTTCTCTGTGGGAAGAAAATGAGATTTTCTATTCTGGGAGAGAGTTATCGTTTCAGAAACCCACAGGGGATTGTTCTAGTCTGTCTTATAGGGTCGCTGTGAGTCAGCATCAACTAGATGGCAGTGACTTTGGTTGTTGTTGTTTCTAATAAGAGCAACAAAAATGGCCAAGCCAAGCAGTAGCTTCCAAGGGGAGCTGCTGGGTCAGTTAAATTCAAGGCAGAGAAGTCAGTCTAGAAGGCTATGTAGACCAGGATCATCTTGAAAACTTTCTCAGTGCATGCAGGACAATTACGGTGACTTAAAAATGAGAAATTTTGAAGAAAATCGAAAACCGCATCGTGAACAAAAGCCTAGGAAAGTTGTCCAGAGACATTGTTTTCCATCACGATAATGTACCTGCTCATTCTTCAAGACTGTCTCATAAGAATTTAATTGGGAAGTCTTATCCAGTCCACCCTACAGCCCTGATCTTGCCCCTCTACACTTCTTTTTATGTACCAAACTCCAAGAGCATTCAAAAGGAGCATTGTTTGAGTCCCCTAAGGATGCCTGCACTGCCATTTGGATATGGTGTGGGTGGAAGAGCGCAGGGTTTTGCAATGGCAAGTTACTCCCAACTCTCATTGGTGATTCATGGTGAGCCCACTGTGGTGGCAGGCGGTTTCCAACTGCTGCCCCTGGAGATCGCAACTCTACACAGACATCTTACATCATCAGGGCTCCATTGGGCAAGTTTGAGAGATGAAGCACTGTGTTAGGGTAAACTAGAGAAACAAACTCATAGACACGCATATGGATATAAGGGTACGATTTACATACAAGAGAAACAGGATGTCAAGAAAGCATCCCAAACCATTCCAGTTCAAAATTATAAGTCTGATATTAGCCCATATGCCTGATACCAAGCTATAAAGTCTCCTTCCAACTCACGAAGTCATAGGTCAGTGTGTGCAGAATTCCGGTGCTGGCAGGAGTCTCCCCATGGCTCTTTGCTTCCAGGACTCAGGGTCCACCAACAGCATCCCGTGATGGCAGAGAAAACTCAGCACTGGCAGGGAACTCCATGTGACTTTGCCAGCTTCAGAGGTCTGGTTCCATCAGGGTAAGGCCACGTGGCTTCTCCTCTAGCTCCTTCAGCTCCTCAGACGCTGCCATCATGTCTTATCTGTAATTCATCATCACTGAGACTAACTCCCCACAACTCAGGAGATAGATTCTCATCTCCATGAGGGAAATATCGCGAGATTTCCCAGAAGTCTCAGGTGAAAGCCATGTCCACATGGAGGCCTCATTGGCTATTTAATGGCCATCTCCAGATTAACAGGCTAGACTCCACCTCTACTTCTCAATCATGAAATTAACATAAGCACATGACCACCACAGACACCACCTTTCGATAGGTTAAGGCTTAGATGGTAAGACTTCCCATGCTTTCAACAGGTTATCAGGAGAATCCAGTGCCTGGAATAAAGCAGTGAGAAAGAGGAAGCCCCTCAAAGAGCTAGATTAGCACCGTGCCTCAGACATCACAACTGTGAGTGAGGGGGTGTTCTGTTCCACTAGGCGTAGGGTCACTATGAAGCTGTGGTGACTTGACAGCAACTAACCACCACAACAGTTGAAGGACTGGTCAAGGAACAACAGCATCACATTGTGGTGTGTTTGTTTAAGAAAGGTTCCTAAGATTCTATAGCACTCTTTGTGTGTGTGTGTGTGTGTGGGGGGCATCACTGCCCTCATGGGAGTAGGAAGCCCAGCCTTGCTCCTGGAGAGCTGCTGCTGGATTTGAACCCCAACCCTATGGGCCACAGTCCCACACACAACCACTACACCGCCGGGGCTGAGCCTGTAGCACTCATTTTTTATCTACCTTGCTATGTCGACAAGTATGTGTGGCTGGCAGACAAAATAATTCCTAGGCAAACTCTAAAATTATGTTCTGGTCCAAACATCAGACACCCATCATTTCGATAGCTTTACCATAATATCAGGTGAAAAATATAAGCCAAATTCATTCATCTTTACTCCGCACATCAGGGAACCACATAAACACTGCAATCACGATTCCCTTGTGCTCACTCATGAAAATCGTGTATGATGTGCTTTAAGTCTTTAGTATTATTATTATGATCTCAAGTTCTTCCCTTTCTGCATTTAGCAAAGCAAGACCATGAGGTCTGCCTTGACCCTTGGAGGCTCTAATATACAAAGGTATTTGTTTTAATTTGTGGAGAGAGCTCTCAGAGCTGGCCAGGGAAACTGCCATGGTTCCAGAAGCTGCTCAGTGGTGCCCCTTCAAGTGGCACTTGTCAGGACCCTTGCCATTCCTGCCATCCCTCAGCTTCACCTCTGCTCAGTGGTTCTCAGCCTTTCTAAGGCCATAACCCTCTCATACAGTTCCTCATAACATTATGTCCATTGCTTCTTCATCACTGTAATTTTGCTACAGTTATGAATTGTCATGTGCATATCAGATATGCAGGATGTATTTTCATTGTTACAAATTGAACATAGTGAAAGCACAGTGATTCATCACAAAAATGATACATAATTATATATTGTGAAATATTTATTTCTAATTACAAATAAATGAAAGTTTTGTCTTGAAGCATGGTGCAGCATGCTTCACACCAACTACTTGTATGTGGGCATATCTGCATGTGGGCGGGTCCACTTGGAGACGAATAGAGGAGCAGTGTCTCAATTCCTAAGACCACTGGAAATATGTGTTTTCAGATGGTTATAGGCGACCCCTGTGAAAGGGTCATTTGACCCCCAAAGGGGTCGTGACCCATAGGTTGAGAACTGTGGCTTCCCATGGAAACACACATCTCCCTTTTCCCTGGAGAGACACTGACTGATATTTTTGTGCTGTTCTATGCAGCTCTGGTCATGGTTCCTGCATCTTTACTCATGGCCTTCAGGAGCTTTGTCCCAGGAGTCAGCCAGTCACTAAAAGTCCATAAGGGGGAACCATGAGCCTTTTGCACAATCACCAGCAACCTATACATGGAAATTGCCCTCAACTGTGTTCACGGTAATTGCTGGTTTCAAGGTGAATGTGAAGTCCAAGCAAATAATTTCTGAACGATAGGTCCTAGGAAGTGCTGGAGAACCAATATAATAGAGAGGACTGAAAATGACTGCAGTGTGCTAGTCAATTATTGGTGGTCAATTATTGCAATTATTGTGGAAGCACTATTTACTAATAAATGAATCAGTCATGCATGTATATAGGTCTCCAGTAACTTTTAAATTGGGATACTTTGTTTAAAAAAATGAAAAAAAGTACTATGGATTTTACTTGTCTCTCTGGGTTTTTGAACTCTAATCACATTATGCAGGTTTGGCAGTTTATGCAAGGAGTATGATAGTAAGCTGCATCTAAAAGTATGTTATAAACACACTTTTAGAAAGAGTGAGGTGCTTCTTTTCACGCTCTGATAGTTTCCAGGATGTGTTTCTTTTAGAGCAATCATCACATGAGAGAAATAACAAGAACCTTGGTGATATAGTGGGTTAAGTGTTGGGCTACTAACTGCAAGGTCACCAGTTCAAAACTACCAGCCCCTTGGAGGAAGAAAGATGAGACTGTCTGTTTCCAAAGAGAATTACGGACTTGAAAACCCTAAGAAGCAATTCCATTCTGTCCTTTTGGGTCACCAGGAGTCAGAAAGGACAGGATGACTATGGGGACTGCCTGGCACAAAAATGTTGCTGAGCAACATTTATAAATGTGGAAAGGAAAATAATTTTCAAATCACTTAAATGTAAATTTTGTTCCTTATGGCAACTTCATGAAATGAAGGTATAAGTTCGAACAACATAATTTTCCCCAGATGATTTGGCAAATTACTTAAAATATCCAGCACCTCTGGAATTTGAAACTTTCTAAGAAGAACATAGCTTTAACCCTCAAGGTTTGTCTGTCCCATATGGTAGCCAGTTAGTCACAGGTGGCTGTCCAGTCTTTGAGATGTAAGTTTAAATTGAGATGTGCTCTAAGTATAAAACACAGAGCAGATTTCAAAGACTTAAGACAAAAACAACAGCTAATAAGAATACAAAATCTCTCCCTTAAAATTTTTTTTGCTGTAAATTAGATGAGGAGGGATATTCTCTTTCAGATCATCATTTTTATATTCAGCACTTAGCCAACGTATCAAACCTTGCAATAGCTTTCCAGTGTTTCTCTAGAGAAACAAAACCAGGAACACTAATAATTCTTTTTATATATTTATATAGATAAGAAGATATATAAGATAAGAAATAAACAGTTAACTAATCTATAGAGCAGTACAAATGGCTTGGTGCAACTCACTTGCGTGACACAGCTAGTAGACTGGCTGTCCTTGGAGTCTTGAGGACTGCCGAGTAGTCCTCTGTAGAGCAATTCAAGCTATCCGGTCATAAGCAGCAAACAGCAAAGCAGGTCATCAACAGTCAGCCAGATGACAGAGTCCGACAGTCCCCAGCTCAAGAGATGTATGTTCCAGGAGCATGGCTAAGCAGGGCTTGAAGGAACCGCAACTCACAGCAACACAGTCCACCAATTAGGTGTCGCATGGGTAGTGTTGCTTGGAGATCCAGGTACACGACAAACAAGACAGCCTGCTGGTCCGAAGATCCAAGGGCGAGAGAGCAAGGGCAGGGCTCATCGAGTCATTTCTATCCTGCCCTTCAATTGATCTCATGTGTTCATTGGCCATGTTGGCACAATAAGCTTACCCATCACATTTCCCCATCATTTCCCCTTCACCTCCCTCTTCTTGACTATTGACTCCCTTGCCACCCAAGTTAGCACCTGTCTGTTGTCTGACCTATTGTTCCTCTTCCCTACCTTTTCCTTCCCTTCCCACCCCTGATTTCAAACATTTATCTTGATTTTTGAATTTTATAAGTGGCCTCATAGTCCTCTTGGATTGAGTAACTTTACTCGGTATAATGTTCTTTCTTGTACTCTTTGTCATGAACTTCCTCTTTTCTCTTCATTTCCACTGTCATCATGGTAAGAGACAATCATTTCAGTTACTATAGCTATAGGTTTACCTACCATGAATTTCATGTATTAAAAAAATACAATAAAAGAACTCCACACACAAAACACAAAAATCCAACAATGCTAAAGCAAAACAGAGGGGGAAATCCAATGTTTAAAAGTATATCTGCCAATGCATGCAACTCTCACTGCCATTAATTTCAGAACATTTTCATCGTCTTGAAAAGAAGCCCCTGCTGCCTTTCCCAAAGTGGTTGATCAAGTCCCCTGGCGTCCCTGGAACAACCCAGGGGTTGCTGCAAAAGGCGATACTTAAACTTTATCCTGGATTATGGGCTATAGTATGTAAGTTTTTAATTGCCAGGGGCCACTGAGTACTTTTTTTTTTTTGGAAGGAGAATGGTAGGCCAAAGAAGTTTGAGAATTTATGCCTTAAAGGAACTTTGAGATGATCTAGTACAGTCTTCATTTACAGAAGAGGAAACTGAGGGGTGTAGGGTTACCCACAGCTCACTGTCAGGGCTCAGCTGTGACACTGGCATTCTTGAATGTCTTGTCTTTAGCAAAACTCAATGACTCGGCATCTCTGACTACCGAACAGAACCCTGCACGCAGAGTGAATGATTGTTTTAGGCATGGAGCCTATAATTGAAGATAATATTATTTCAATGCAATGAAAATGAGAGATTATTAGATATTTATTCAAAAAGATAAGTGTAAGGAGTCAGATTCTATTGATATTATATTTTATCTCTGACAATCAAAGAAGGGTGAAGAATGCGTGTTTTGTTTGGCACAGCATAGAAGACAGTAACTCCACTAACAGCTCCTTACCATACTGTGAGATCACACAATTAATCTCCATTACAGAAGCAGCAGGAACAATCTGTGTGGAAAGTGTGCTGCAGGGGAGGTAGGAGAGAGTAACGGATGATGACAGTGGCCAGATTGGGGCCAGTGACTGCTAGGAGAGCAGGGACAGAAGCCTCTGTGAGAAAGGACAGCAGAAGCCCTGGTGGTGTAGTGTGCACATTCTGGGTTGCCACGTACAAGCCCCCCCCCTCCCCCCAGCCATTCTGCAAGAGAAAGAGGATGAGGCTTGCTCTGTATTCCCACAGAGAGTTGTGGTCTTGGACACTCACAAGGGCAGCTCGACCCTGTCCTAGAGGGTGGCTTGGAGATAGCTTCAACGTGATGGCAGTGAGTTTGCTATTGTTGTTTGAGGCTGCCAGGGGTTACTGTGAGTTGGGAATGACTCGATGTCAGCAGAGTGGCTTCTGGGCCACCGAGCAGGACCCTCCATCTACTGACGCTCTCTCTTTGCCCGTCCTGCTCTTACCGAACAAAGCTCAAGCTTCAAATACCAAGAGAAGAGAACTGTGGGTCAAAGGGCAGATTCGAATTTTTCAAGATTTTTTTGTGGTTATTATTGGGAGCATGCACAAAAGAATATGTACCAGTTCAATAGTTCTCACGTGTATAGTTTTTTTTTTTTTGGGGGGGGGGTGGGCCATCACTGCTCTCCGGTGGTGGGAGTAGGAGGCCCAGCCCCACTGCTGGAATTAAACCTCCATCCCAGTGGGCCGCAGTCCCGCGCACAACCACTACGCCACCGGGGCTCAGCCCTCACGTGTATAGTTTAATGGTGCTTAGTGCATTTTTCAAGTTGTGCAACAATTCACCTTATTTTCTGAGTTGTTCTCTTCCATTGACTTAAACTCACAGCCCCCAAATGTTCCTATCTAACCCTTGGAGTCACTGTTTAACATTTGATCCCATCCAGACAGATGTGAAAAGAGCAAAGTGCTCAAGGCAGATGCTCTTTACTCTTTATTTAAACTAAATATCGGGCTATAGAAGACTTCAGGGGACCTATCTGTCTTAAGGTTTAAAAATGGTCTCAATCATTTTGGGAGGTTCATCCAGCCTCTCTGTCTCTAAGAAGACTGGATTTAGAGGTAGGTATAGTGGTAATGTTTGTTGAAAAGGTCTATATTGGATAAAGGTCTATATTATAAAGGTCTATATTGGATAAGCATTCAATGAATTAAGTCATTCCTTCAAAATGTGTTTACCGAATACCTGCCAGGTTCAAAAACCATGTTATTGCTATCATTAGGTGCTATCAAGCCAATTCTAACCCCCAGGGACCCTATCTGTGTACAGCAGAACAAAATGGTGCTGCTTGATCCTTATCATTGTCGTGTGTTGAGCCCATCACTGCAACGACTGTGTCAATACAGCTCCTTGAGTTTTACACATTTTCATTTACTCTCCACTTTACCAAGCACGATTTCCTTTTCCATTGACTAGTCTCTCCTGATAACATGTCCAAAGTAAAGAGACAGAGTCCTGTCGGTCTTGAATCCAAGGAGATTCTTTGCTCTTCCGGTGCTCCATGCAGCCCATGGTATTGTCAATAATCTTCAACAAAATCATAATTCAAATGCACCAATTCTTCTCAAGTCTGTCTTATTCATTGCCCAACTTCCATCTGCACACCAGG
Organism: Nesogale talazaci; assembly: GCA_004026705.1. Classification (NCBI taxonomy): domain Eukaryota; kingdom Metazoa; phylum Chordata; class Mammalia; order Afrosoricida; family Tenrecidae; genus Nesogale; species Nesogale talazaci. The sequence continues at coordinate 1,089 of PVJH01036417.1, read as the reverse complement.
TGATTGAAAATAACATGGCCTGAGCCAGGCACACCTTCGTCCTCCAAGTGATATATTTGCTCTTCAACATTTAAAAGAAGTCTTGAGCAGAACCTTTGTCTAATGCAATACATCTTTTGATGTCGTGACTGCACTTTCCAGGAGCACTGACTATAGATCCAAACAAAATTAAATTCTTGACAACTGCAAGTTACTATGTACTGAAAATACTATGTATTAAAAGTTCTTACCTCCCCAAGTGTGGTTCATGAACCAGCAGTATCAGCATGGCTGTGAAAGTTTTGAAACTCAGAGTCTCAACTCTTACTCAAGAATTGCTGAATAAGAATCTGCATTTATATTAAATCTCTGGGTGGTTGTATGAGCATCAAGATTTAAAAAACAGGGCTATAGGAAGGAGTAAGAAATGTCTTTAAAATATTTTTGTAGAATTCTTAGAGAAATGGAAAAGGAAGCCCCTCACAAAGATGACAAATAACCAGATTTGTTATTTTGTGTGTGTGTGTGTGTGTGAACACAGCTTGACCTCACCACAGTGAACACTGATGGGAATAATGCCACCGTGGTCCTATGAGTCTCTGTTCCTTTGGGAGGACATTCATGTTATTATGGTAGAAGATTATGAGTGAAACAACAAAAAAAGCACTACTCAGGAGTTTATTTACCAGAGCAACCCCTGCCATTAAGTCAATGTCACATCATAGTGACTCTACAAGACCGAGTGGAACTGTCTCTGTGAGTTTCCAAGATTGTACCTCTTTATGACAGTAGAAAATCCTGTCTTTCTCCTATAGAACAATTGGTGCTTTCAAAATACTGACCTTATGATTAGGAGGGAAGCAAAAGGAAATAGAGGTGAAACTAGGAGGAAAAAGACATTTATAGAGAAATAAATATAGGCATGTATATATGTAAACATAGTAATATATAATGATAGGGATATAGGTCTATGTAAATATATTTACAAGTTAGGTATTAAGGTAGAAGACAGACCTTGGGACTCTATTCAAACCCTCCCTCTATGCAAGAACTCTCTGTTCTAACGACCTGGCATTCTGTGATGCTCACCTTCCCAACACAATCACTAAA
>PVJH01036416.1:10000-13325 GCA_004026705.1 Nesogale talazaci | reverse complement strand
GGATATCACTATGAAAACACACGAGATCATCATAAATTGACTAAAACACTACTAACAACTATAGAAATAAGAACGCTCTCCCTCGCTTTATTCTTTGTAAAGTTTACAAAAGCCAGGAACACGTCCTCCTGGTTACAAAAAGAAGTATAACTGAACTTGAGGAAGTACTAACATTTCTAAGGTTTAGAACACCTGCAAAATGGTCTGTTTAAGTTGTATTCTATAAAACATCTGGAAGAATACAACCAGCAGATAGCAGACATCACCTTTGAGGCTTTTTTACTAACATTCTCCGATACTATTTGGATTTCTTTTCAACAAATTAATTTTATAATGATAAAACTAAACTATACTTCTACATCAACTATTAGGTGCTTGCCTAGTGGAAGTGGCCTCTTGAACGGAAGGTTCTTTGATTTTCACGGAAGGCTCTGGGAGTTCTGGAGTTTTCTCCTTCTTTTCTGGAGCAGGGGAAGGACTCCGACTCTTGGTTCTGTGACGGGGAGATCGAGAATGACTGCGCTTTCTCTCTCTCCTGACAGGAGAAGATCGTCTTCTAGGGGAAGGAGATCTGGATTTGCGTCTAGGATGAAAGCAATTTTTTCAGGTTTTGGAATAAAATAAAGGGACAAGGGGGAGAAACAAAGGGAAATGAGAATCAAACCCTTTTCTTTACATCACTGTTGTTTTTATATGGGAAGTGACCTATGAAAGGAAATAGGGATTTTTATTTCATCTATCCCAGAAGGAAAAGACAAGGAAACCAGGAAGGAGACTCAAAGGACAAATTTCTCAAATGCACCAATTACAGGGGCTAGCTCATAATCATAGCCAGAGATTAAAGAGTCACTTTTCTGAGATTCAGACTGCTTACAGGTAAACAATAGTATTGCTTTAACAGTAACTCAAACCCAACAAATAAACATTTAAATGCAATCAGATTCCATAAGAGAGTCCAGGAGGCAGAGCTCAGCAATACCAAAACAGGACTAAGGCAACTAAAGCAAAATTCTTTAGAAGAGAAATGTATCAAAATTGCATAAAACAAGTTTTTCTGGAAGAGGAGAGATCCTCCATAGGTTTGCTTAAGTAGGTATATTTAAACATTCAGAGTGAAAGAAAATAGAGAGGCATCAATAGCCAAGTAATTATTACCATGACGCCTTGTTTTATTTCAGAAGTACAGCTGCTTCACAAGTAGCTTTTAATATAAAATTCCCAAATGAAAGAGAGTAAAAAATTAACCTCCTTCCATTATTAATTTCAGAAACAAAAGACACCTAAAAATAAAAAGCCTAATGGAATTCTCACCTTTCACCACAAATAAGTAGAAGCTGAGGCGTAGATTTAAAAATGTGAACCTAACAATAGTTTCAGTGGAAGGAAGAAGAAAACAAATAAATGATCTGAAGTTTGAGTTCAGTACAACCATCTGAGAAAAGCAGAACAGGGAATTAGGTAGATATAAGATGAACAGCTAATGGGTACAGATTTCTAATCAAAAGGGAATGGAAAAAAAGTGAGTTGGAGCACATCCAAAATTTACTCAAGTTAATTAAATGCTGTTTAAACAGAGCAGTATGAAAGAAGACTCTAGATTTTGATGTAGAAGTTACAATCTTCTGAGGTGGACCGCTGACTACAATCTCAGAAACAGTATCAGAGCCAAGAGAAGGTGCTCTCAAACAAGAGGCAATGATTTCCTTAGTCCAGAGACAAGGCCGCGTACCACGCAGTTTCTAATAGGAGAAACTCCCTCAAGAGCCTCGCGAGCTCCCTTGGCGTTGTCACAGTCCCTCCACAGAGACCCTTCAAGCCCCTAAGCGCCCACGAACATCAGGGATGTGCTCACTGCACTGCACCTTCTTGGACTTCGGGACCGCTCCCTTTTTTCTCTGCTTTCTTTTTCCTCTTTATCCCTTTTCTCTTTGTCTTCATCTTGCTTCTTCATAGATGCCAATTTTTCTTGTTCAATCTGTGAAGATCAGGTTTCCAAAGTAAGCATGAAAGCAACAAGCAAATCGAAGACGACTTTCAACGTGCAGTACACACCAATGCCGTGACTGTCCTTTCACCAGTATCTCTACTTCTGAACAGCTGTTCTTAGTGGCACATATTAAAATTGGTTGCAGTCACTTATTTACAGCATAGAAACACATTTTTAAAACTAGCTGCCTTCAGATTAGGTGAACACTTAAATGTTTATGCTGCCAACATAACCTATGTTGAATAATACTTGCTGAAAATCAATCATTAATAGCTAAACTAAAGAGGTTTCTAAATTTATCTTAAAAAGCGGGGCACTGGCTGAGCCCCGGTGGCGTAGTGGTTGTGCGCGGGACTGCGGCCCACTGGGACGGAGGTTCAATTCCAGCAGTGGGGCTGGGCCTCCTGCTTCCACCACCGGAGCAGTGATGCCAAAAATAAAAAAAAAAAAAAAAAAAAAAAAAAAAAAGCGGGGCACCGGGGCTGAGCCCAGTGTAGTGGTTGTGCGCGGGACTGCGGCCCACTGGGATGGAGGTTCAATTCCAGCAGCGGCTCCACGGGAACAAAGGCTGGGCCTCCTACTCCCAGCCCCAGAGGGCAGTGATGCCCAAAAAAACAAACAAAAAGCGGGGCACTTGGACATTTATCTTAATCATCCAAGAGTACTATCTATTGATCATATTGAAATCCACAAGCATGCCTACAAACTCAGCTTGCTTTTTACAATGATATTCAAGTTCAAATTCCCTTAAGTTAGATTCACTTGTGTGATTAAAAAACTAACAAAACAGGCTGAGCCCCGGTGGCGTAGTGGTTGTGCGCGGGACTGCGGCCCACTGGGATGGAGGTTCGATTCCAGCTCCACGGAGCAAAGGCTGGGCCTCCTACTCCCACCACCCGAGGGCAGTGATGCCCCCCCCCAAAAAAAACTAACAAAACAAAACCACCCAGAAAACAATGAAATCCCTGGACTCCAGGAAAGTGGCATTCTAAACAGTGTTCGGGTTGGGGGTGGTAGCGGTGGAAAGGTGAACCAAACAAAATGTTCACACATGACAAAGAAATGCACTCATCGTGACTAGATGACGCCAATGCAGTGTCTCAGTAGTTTGTATACCAGGTTCTCAAATCACCACTAAGAAGAATAGGCTATTTATTACCTGTCTTTGTTTTATTTCTTCTTTCTTCAGTTCTAGGAAAGCTGAAGGGATTCCAGCGATGTTTTCTTGTGCACTTAACAGTAGTGGCCACAGTTCTCCCATAAATTCTCTAGCATTTTTTCCATTCAAAAACCCAGTCAGGTTGATTTGCATCATTTTGGAATCTGGATTCTGTAAAA